>FXXK01002454.1:4097-14413 GCA_900184695.1 Betula pendula | reverse complement strand
AGCACCAAGCATTTATTTTATTCACATCAGTTGAAAAGCATTCCAAATTCACACCATGACGCCAAGCTAACAAAAGACCACCCTTTGAACCAGATGGTGGTACATGCGTCATCAAAAAGAAACCCATAGAGTTCAAAATATTACAAGCAACAACAGATGCAGTTTTGGTTTCGGTGAGAAAAACAACATCAGGAGAATGCTTTCGAACTTTGACCTTTAGAGCGTGAATTGCAGAGGCACGGCCCAGCCCTCTACAATTCCAAGCTAGTATTTTCATTGATGGGGAGGTGGCCTAAAAAGGTCCACCCCCTTGTCCACAGCAGAGGCCGGGCTACTAGAAACATAGTTGACATCGTCATAAACAGTAGGCATAAACAAAGGCCTGCCCATAGGAGCTCTTGAGAACCTGCGAGAGAGAACTGGAGGGCGAGCCATAAGAGCTTCTGTAGATGTAACAATCTGCCTGGGAATTCCAGAAATGCTATCTTTTTTACGCAGAGGACCATATAAAGCTGGAGGAGAAGACCCTTGCAGATCAGAACTAGAAAGGATCGGCACCTCTGTAAGGGAGCTCTCATGAACTTGAAAATGAGCAGAGCTATCTGGCAACCGAGAATACTTCAGGGCAGACGGGAACTCGGCTGCCATTGAATTTGAGACTCTATATGGGTCCCAGGTGCTTCAGTTTTTTTTGGCTTGGAAAAATAGCTAGGTTAGTCATCCTCAAGGAAGGTTTATCCTCTTGTTTTCTTCTTTGGGCCAGGATTGGGAAATTCCGGGGGAAGAGGCAGGGGGAGGAGTGGGTGCAGTTGGAGGAGAAATAGTTGGTTGGCGGGAGAGAGGTGGTGAAACAACGTATGTTTTTAGCATAAGGGATCGGTAACGGGTCATTGCGGACGCCTTGAGGAGAGATTTTGGGGTCATGGTTGTGGCGATGAAGGTGGGAAAGGATGGAGGGTAGGTATGTTGCTGTTGGGCTGAACTAATTTGGTGAGTCTGGGTAGAGGGGAAGCCGGGCCAAGCATTAGAGTTAGCCCATGTGGATATACTTTCTAGGAATTGGGCTGGGTTACTAAAAAGAGGGAATCCCTTTTCTGTTGAAGTCGGCAGAATGGGGGGAGCTGGAGAAGCTGAGGATATTTTGGATGGCTTATCGTAATCTTGGGGATAAGGATACACTTTGTCAGGAACATTAATTGAAGCAGATTTTTCGGTATACAAAGGAGATTTACCTTTATCAGAGGAGGGAATTTTTGTATGTAGCTGAAGTGGGTGGGCAGCAGCATGGATAGGCTCGGTTGATTTCGGGCCACTGATCCTTAGTGGGACTACAAGCTGTGATACGTGTCTCTCATCCAACGTCGCTGGGACAACCTGCTGGAAATCAGCAGTGATAGGGACGCATTTGGACTGAGTCTGCCGAGTAATCAACTGGAGCTGAGTTAACTCGTCACCATGGAGGGAAATTGGCAATGTTACAGAGCGCCCCAAATCAGATGATCCTGAACTAGCTTGAGAGTTCTGATTTGTTGGAAATACTCTTGGATAAGTCGGTGATGCAGCAGACAAAGGAATACTATAATTGGCTGGGGGAATTCGAGGAGGGTCCGGGCAACTGAATCTTTTGTGACCTATGAGCCCACATAACGTGCAGTAATCAGCCAATCGTTCGTATTTGAAATTGACCCACAGAGGATCACTGTTTGGACGAGAGATAAAAAACCCAGGCACCAGAGGACAATTCGTGTTAATCTCCACTCTAATCCGAAGATGTTGCCTGCAAATAAGACCAGGATTTTCCCCATTCTCCACATCCAGTAAGGTTCCCAAAGCTTTCCCTATACGGATGGCATTTTTTACAGACATATTTTGTTGAGGAAGACCGTGTACCTGAATCCAGAAGGGACAGAGGAAAAGCTCCACTTCGTTGAGCGCAAGGGCTCGGGTCCAGGGATGGAGAATTAACAGGGAACCACGCACGTTCCAAGGGCCTTGTTGTAAGATTCTGTCTATATGGCGTTGAAGAGGAACAGCAAAAAGGAACTTTTTGGGCGCTAAGACTTCCATAGCCAGAGGGGAAGCAAAGCTCCAAGCATTAACCATGGTATCCATGACGTGCTGAGAGTGCAGAGTGCGTAAGGAGAGGATCTTACCAATAAGGGCGTGAGCTGCATGAGCCAACGATGCCTCTTCGACAGTCTCCAAATGAGCCGGAATGGTCATTTCGAGGGCCTATGTTTCCTCAATAAGGGCTTGGAGATCGATGGGAGGAGGATCCATGGCTGATAATGACCAGAGAAGAGAAAATTATGGAGATGGTGTTTAGGAAAGTCTATCCGGGAGGAGAGAGGGAGGAGCTTTTTGTTTGGAAAAGCGAGTTATTTCACATAATTCTTAACTACTTTACTACGTTAGATGTAAAGCACTTTTAAGAAATTTTTACTATGTAGCTCAACAAAATAATTAAAAAATTAGACTACATCCCCTTTTGACAACGTGTTTTTGAAAAATATTTTTGAATTTTTAACCAAAAAAAAAAAATATTAATAAATAAGTCCAAACATAAAATACTCACAAAATATTTAAAAATTATATTATTTTTATTTCACATCAAAACATTTAAAAATAAAAACTAAAGACTAAAAAGCATGCTTTAAACAATTGTTATCAAATGAACCATACAATCTATGTTTAGTAAATGATTTTGGGGTTTTTGAGTTTTGAAAAGTAATAAGAACTAATTAATGTGATATAAAGTAGAAAGAATGTTGTAAATTTTTTATAAAAGAAAAAGTAAAAAAGTTTATTTTTTAGTGAGTTTTTTTATTTGAATAGTAATAAAAAGTTATTAATGTCATATAAAAAGTGAAAAAAAAAATTAAAAATGATTGATAAAATATTAAAAGTAAAGTTGACATTGAAAAAAAAAAGAGGGGGGGGGGGAATGAAAGAAAAATGATTACCAAACGTAGCTAAGCCTGTGGCTCTGTAGGCCGACCACCATCACAATAAATTCAATTCACCTTGTGGGAGAAGACTTTGAAAAGCGTGTATGAAAATGAGAGTCAACACAAGAGGGCGAAAGACCCAAGTCTTCCCCCTTTTGATGGGACAAATTTTGTTGGCGTGTATTGGGGTTGGACCCTTTTTCACTTTGCGTATTTAGAGGGTATTCGGCTTGGTGATGAGAAACATTTTTTTTAACTGAGGCTATGTTTATTTCAGCGTAAAATGATTTTTTGTATTTTTTGATATTTGGTAGGATTATAAATAATAGTCAACGGAAATCATTTTCAGTTTGACCGAAAAATCTTCTTTAATTTCTGTAAAATGATTTCTCATTTTTAAAACCGTAAACCATTTTTTGAGTTTGAATGTCACATTCTTAAATTGGCGAACCACAGCCAAACACCACCAGACCCCGTCGGAATCCGATTTGGACCGACCCGAGACATCGACAAGACCCGCCCGAGACATCGCCGGGACCCAGTTGGAACACCGCTGGAACCCCACCAGGAGCCGCTTGAGACATCGCTAGGACCCGCTCGAAAAATTGTCGGGACCCAGTCGGGACTTGCTTGGGACATTTTCGAGACCCGCTTGGGACATCGTCGGGACTCGACCGGGACATCGCTAGGATCTGCTCAGGACATCGCCAGGACCCGCCCAGGATGTCACTGGGACCTGGTCAGGACATTCCGCCTGTGACATTTTCGAGACCCAGTCGGGACATCGCTGGGACCCGCCTGAGACATTTTCGGAACCCACCCGGGATGTCACCGGGACACCGTTGGGACATCGTCAGGACTTGGCCCAAACATCCGGCCAAGAGATTGCCGGGTGTCCGTGCTGGGTCTCGATGATGTCCCAACCGGGACACAGCTAGGACATTGCCGGGACTCGATCGGGATACTCGCCAGGACCCGCCCGGGACAAAAATAATTTTTAAATTGTGCATAAAAAAATAATTTTTATAGGTTAATATGATTGGTTGAAAATATAAAAAATATTTAGGATTTTTCGTATGTGCCAAGCACCGGAAAATGTTTTCGGCAAAAATCAATTTCCTGAAAATCAATTTCCTTGAAACCATTTTTCGACGGAAATCATTTTACGTCGAAACAAACGGGGCTTGAGTTTCCGTTTGTTGTGGCGTATAATAATTTTAAAAAATTATATTCATATTTTTTTATTAATTATCTTAACTTAAATCCTAATAGACCTAGGCAGTAATATCAAGCCTCAAGTCGTGATTTCCTGGCTTTTACCTCCCAACATTTCGTATGTTCTCTACATTTACATGGTCCGACTTATTATTGACGCCGATAATCATCCACTATTGATGCCCTGTTCGATTAGTTAATAATTAGGACACATTTCGGCTCTGCGTTTGTGGTATTGTAGGTTCTGATGAGTATGAAAAATGAGCGTATATTTTTTCGTTGAGATCTGCGATAACTGACTCAACTGACCTCTTTTTAAATTGTTTGTAACGGATATCCTTTTCCTTACTGACACTCAGTGTAGACTGCTCAGCATCTGTCATATTGTATAGTTTGTTTTTGTTATCTATCAATTTGGATATATATCTTATTTGAGTCTAATATGATTTATTCTCACCATATCTGGCTTAATGGTGTGGAAAATTGTATGTTCTTTTAATGCGTGCCTATTATATAAGGTTGCTCGCTTATTTTTGCTGTTTTCCTTCTTTTACTATACTATTGCTCTATAGTTATAAGTATTCAGTAAATATTCTATACATAATAGGCCCCTTAGGAACGTGCGTTTTTTCACTCTAGTTTTATTTTAATCTTCTAATTCATTCTCCTTGGACCCGAGAAAGCCTGAGAGAAACTCAACGAAAGATTGTAGCTTATTCACTCTGTCCCTCGGATTTCTATGAGGGTTAAATAACTTATTACGAGTCTACCTCAAAGTTCAAAAAAATGATTCTGTGACAATTATAAGAGAAAATGACCAATAACATATAGGGAGATTTGGGAACCGGTGTACTGGAGTGTGGAGAATGGAAGGAAATCCTATGGGATCTAAGTATTTGCAGGACAAACATCTTCGGATGAAATTAGTAGCGTGAGAGATTAAAACGCTACGGAACATATGATCCTGCCTGGTGTGCCTCTGGTTTTATAGGTCTCTCGATCCCAAACCCAAGTGATTCACCCTGAGAAGTGGGTCATATTTCCCAATAATTCAACCCGGAGAAAGAGAACTTTGAATTAGGAGCCTGTATTAACATGCACGTATTATAGATGGGCTCAGTCATAGACGACCACAAAAGAATTCAGTGCCCGGAGCACGGCCGCAACTCGAATTCCCCAAGTCCATGCCCCCCTTTGATGGGTAATAGATAATTCTTTGGTCTGCTTGTTCGGATTCAGTCAGGATTCTTGGTGAGTCCATTAGAGTACCTTCTCTCATACACACTATAGCTCAGATACTTCTTCTTAAGCTGAGATTCATAGGGATTCAGTGCTTCTGGATGTTGATGAGAAACATTTGCTGTCTCTTTAACTGTGAGCTATATGTTCATTGCCTAAATTTTTCCCTCTCATTTGTATGACAGTACAGAATGATTTTTTATTAGCTCAGTATCTTTTCCTATGGTTATTATTGGTTACTCGGCAGATAGCTACATTCTCTAATAAGAATGACGTCTCATCATGATCAACTGGAGCTGATTGTACCCAGCTATTCATGTGGACCCGCAAGCGACGATTGTACTGTATATGAATTTCGTGTATTACAAAGACTGTAGTATTATTCTCTCATCTTTAAAAGAGACGTCATGTTGACGACACATCTATAATCCTGAGGAGTGTCCTTTGTCAAAGCTGCTCTACACCTATCCCCTTCATAAGACTTTACATGAACCAACAAGACTCTATACCCATCTCCAGCCAGGGAATACCACATCGTTGAGAAATCTTCGATTATGTACCGAAACAAATCCTCGCCGTTCAATCTTACTGTGGACAGCAGACCTCGCCCGACAGAGAATCGCCAGTGGGATACACCCATTGATCTCCTCGAGAGAATTTACACCGCCGAGGATATCCCACTCCACAACCAAGGAGTCGCTTGAGACATCCTCAGCTTCTCGCACGCTACCACCCGCCCGACCTCTCTACGACAGAAAAAGGGAATTTGTCCCGTGACACCAAGCCCGCACTATGCTTTTGGGACGATATAGATATTCGAGAGACCTACACGCTTCTGAGCACTGTCGTCCGTGAACCTTCGACCGGACTCACTCTGACGTTTCTGCTCATGGGCCCGGACTTTCCCGCGCTCACGTACCCAGCACCGTGCCCCAAGATGTAGTCTATCCGTGCCACACTTAGGTGCCAAGACATATCCCCGCCATGCTCCCTACTCATTTCGAGTTATCCCCCACTCACTCAGTCAGAGAACACCATCGCATGCGACCCCCAGGAGCCATCTCTACGACATTCCTCATATTT
This sequence comes from Betula pendula, assembly GCA_900184695.1. Lineage (NCBI taxonomy): Eukaryota > Viridiplantae > Streptophyta > Magnoliopsida > Fagales > Betulaceae > Betula > Betula pendula. The sequence continues at coordinate 7,928 of FXXK01002454.1, read as the reverse complement.
CGAACCTTCCCTCGAGGACTGATCACCAGTACCCTGTGATACACCACGTGCGCGTTATGTCTAATACACACGTCTAGACTTGGCCAAAACATTACCCCCGATATAAATTCGAACCGCATCCTCTCGCTCGCAACCCAGACTATTTTTCTGTGTCCGTGCTCTGCGACTGCCACCTCTACTCCCTCCCCTCCAACCGGTACTCACCACGGGCATTATTGTCACAATCTGCCGCAGAACAAGATCATAGAGGACAGAGGATTAATCCTATCCTACTCGCGCGAGAGAGCCCCGCCTCTAAGGCCTTAGCCTAGATCATATGTATCAAAATGACATTAATATAAAAATTGTAGGGCAAATACTGAAAAGCAACCATGTGAGAACCTATTAATTAATAAGGTGGATCTTCAAAAAATGTAGTCTGGATATGTAGGCCGATAATCACTCTCTATAACTGCACCTGAAAAGTATTCTATCGTTTCCATGTATAGGTAATTTTTTCTTCGTATGTGCGCATTTGTTCCCAAAAGCCCGGTAATGATTTCGAGCAGCAAACACTCTAACTAGATCCTGAAAATGCTAGATTCCGCTCCTTGAAATCCTATTCTTATGTCTATCTGAAATCTACTTTTCTAAACGGGCGAGAGGTACTTACTTCATCACACGGCGTCTTGAGTTTCCGTTTGTGTTAGTGACGGTGTCCATGCTCGTAAAATATAAAAGAGAATAATGCATTTTCTAGGTATTCAATTACTTCCTAGTTCAGATTGTTGTATTGCAAGTTGCAAACACGAAAAGCCTGTACATTCCATGATCAGCATCTACCTTCTCTAATGCTCTTCTTTCAGCATGGTTCTTACATAAATAAGACTACCTCATATGGTGGCCAAGGCCTTTTGTATGTGCATTGCCTACTGTTATGAGGTCTGAAATGATCAAAATCTAAATGTATATGAAGATGATAGCCCTGACCTACTGCTCTGTTGTAACTATAAGGTGTGTTAGCGTTGTTAAAGATCTCTAACACCTCACCCACATCAATGAAGTAATACTTAGCATTCTGGTAACACTTTAGGACGGTGCTGTATGGCTTATTATGGCCAGAATGCCTCTGCAAATTTCAGCGCTCTAAAAGGTCAAAGTTCGATATAGGCCTTATTCTATGATAACTGAGAATAGTATGTATTGTACTCACCGAAAAAGAACACACAAACTTGCATTGCCTGTCTGTATGCTTGCTGTATTGAGAATTATTTTATTAGAATCTTATCTTATTGATGTATCCTACTTTTTTGATGACGCATGTAACCCTCCACCATCTGGTCTCACATAAAGGTGTAAGTTATGCGCTATTGTTAGTAAGACTACACATGGTGTCCCTCATGCTGTTAAGTAATGAAATAAATAAATAAACAATGGATAGTAGAATTTATGTAGAAATAGGCATTGATGTCAGGCTCGCTGCCTTCAACTAAGTAAAAGCCATTAAAATGTCCCTTTTGCTGCTTCTCTTTCTATTTCGATCCCCCCCTCTCCCTACTCCTTTCACACACTTGACCGTCTGGATTGATCTTGTATGCGTGATGTCTGAGTGAAGTAGGCGAGTATCGAAGCTTGAGTCGATAGATTTGAAATGGAGACGAGATGTATTTAAAGTGACTCGTATTAGATTGGCCGAGGAGATATTTGGTAATAATTTTGGATTGGGCGAGAGAGCCCGTAGGAGTAATTTGTGTAGGATGATAGAAGATGTGATCTGTCTGGAGTTTTGGTAGACGAAAATCTAAGAACCGTAGATTTATCAGCCTCATCTCAATTACTGGCGATCTTCACATTAAACTTGTGATAAAGTATTATTTTATGATGATTTTTGAGCGCACAACATCCCCATTCTGCACCATCGACTATCGGGTCTCTGCTTAAGGCCCACGTTCATTGCCGGGTTATATTGTAGGATAGATTTACTTCTATTCCCTCAACCATCGGTCACTCAGTTGATATGTGTTGGACGTTATGTTTGGAGCTTTGGATTGAAACAAAATCCCTCATATAACGCTTGCTCTAATAAATATTGATGGACAATGGTCTTTTAGTCTCATTAAGATTAGGCGTTGATAGATGGACTTTGACACGATGATACATATACAGAGCTGGATCGAGCTTTTCCCTAGATATGCCTTCCTATCCAATTTAATTTAATCTCCCACTCGCCTTGATGGTCATCTGCACGACATAACCCTATTCTTCTCAACACATTACGTGTACCAATCTTCTTCGGACAATCCTAAATATAATCTCTCTTTAAGTATTTATAGAATTAGGTTTGTGTAGGTAGATTAAATCTCCATTCCATAACAATAGCTTAGGGCTTTGCTATGTAGTGAAATATATACATAAATGCTAAGCCTTGGGTTGTGAACTAATGGAGTTTAAAACTCTGAGGGTTTCCAGCAATTAATTAGTTTAGGGCATAACCCTAATTTAGTAGTTTTGATTAATTTTGGGATTTTGATGTTAAAATACTAATGAATGGTATTATATAATTGTGTTAATTACATTAGAGTGTAATAAACCCTAGGTTTTCTATGGGCTTCATGAAAAAATGGGTACTTTGCATAGCCTATTTTAATGATGACATATTTAAATTAGAGTGTGTTGGTGCGTAGTTTAAGAAATTAATTTGAGGTTTTTTATAAAACCCAGAAAGCAAGGGTTATTGATACTTGTTTCGATTGTCAATATCATGGTATTTCAGTTTAGAGTGATGTGAGTATAGTTTATGTTTTAGCAATGTGTTTATGCAGCGGGCATGCGTTGAACTTCGTCTAGAATTGAAACTCAACAAGCGGAAAAAAAAAGTTAAGTATTTATACTTACTGAGAGTGATACACACCTTAAAGTGTTTTCATGCTTTGTTTTCAATGTTTAGCAGATGTAGTACTTGCTAAACAAAATAAATGTTTTTATGAGATTTTGATGAAACAATATAAAGTTTTAAAAGACGAACCGATGATATATTGTGACAATATGTGTTTTGTGCTTTTGACTATCTTCTTGAGATTTATGATGACTTGATTAGTGATTTATGATGAGTTTTGATGTTTTATTGTGATTTATGAATATGGCGGATACAAATATATGTATAATAATATGTTGAGTTTGTGATATTTGATTTACTATTGATATTTGAGAAAATGAAATATGGCAAAGATTTATAAGATGATATGAACATAGAGTAAGAGTTGCATGATATTTCAGAGCATATGTATGAAGAGCATAAAGAGTGTATGTAAACCCGCGCCACAGGGGTTGTAAAAATCTGCGTGCAACAGAGAAAAGAGAAAGAGATAGAGTACAGAGTAACCCATGCCACAGGGGTTGTATGTGTGCACCAGAGACATTGCATAAGAGCATGATGATTTTATGATTGTTTTATGAGACATTATATGATGATTTATTGGTCTTTATCATAGACGTATTAGTATGCATATGGGGTTGTATGGGCGAGTCCATATGTATATTCTTACGGCTAGTTGCATATTATGATTTATTGATCTTTCTTATAGACATATGTGATTGTATGCTTACGAGTTCGCCACGGGCAAGAACCGATGTATACTTTTATGTCTAGACATATGTGATTGTATGCTTACGAGTTCGCTACGCGCATGAACCTATGTATACTTTTATGTCTAGCTGCATATGTGAATGTATGCTTACGAGTTCGCTACGGGCAAGAACCTATGTATACTTTTATGTCTAGCTGCATATATGATTTACGTTTAATTGCTTGGACATGCTTATATGCTTGTGTTTTTACCCATAGGGGAAGGG
>FXXK01002453.1:45026-58342 GCA_900184695.1 Betula pendula | reverse complement strand
CTTATTCAATAATGGGACAAAAGTTACAGGAAACAAACAAACTAAACGGGGTTGGTTCTTCAACAAACAAAACCAAACGAAAGCAATACATAAAAAGAAACAACAACTTGGAGGTAGCCTCGGGCACCCTATTTGGAACCCTTGGAGGCCGACCACTTTTATGGGGCATGCAGGAGTAGCTCACCACCTCATTTCGGTTAGATGGGGGGTTGTCGGTCACCCCCAAGCCTAAATAGGAGGTGGCTACAGTCAACCCTTTTTTTTTTTTTTTCTTTTTTAAAGAAAATAATAATGACTAAAATAAATGATATTTTAGAAATAAAAAGTTTAATTAAGAGTAATTTTTCTGAAGAAGTAAATAATAAAAATGATAATTTCGTCAAGTTAAAAATGTAAAGACTAACAGATTGGTCGAATTACAATTTTGTTTAACTTCATGGAATGCATTTGCAAAAATTTTAAAATATTAAAGGCCAAACATTAAAAAACATCATAAGCTTTAGAGAAGTAAGTGTATTTTCCATTTTCATTCTTGAGAACATGTTTTCAACGTGAAGAATTACGGAAACAGAAACAATTGTTAGAAAACCGGGACACCGTCGATGAGGTACTGCACAAAAAAAAATCAGCTTTTATTGATTAATGATGTTGTATTATTATTATTATTTCTGCCAAAAAAAAAAAAAGCTATCTAAAAATCATTGAGCCATTCTTTTTTCTTTTAGGTTAAATATACTTTAACCTCATGAACTATCAATAATTTTCTAATTAGCACATAAATTGACAAATATAATAATTAGATACATTAAACTATTATTTTGTAATAAGTAAGCCCTTTCATTAGTGTTGAGTATTAGAGTGATGGAAAAACTAAAATTTGACCAAAACTAAACTTACCCTTTATAATTATTAGGGAAAAATTATATTTAATTCCTAAGTTTTCATCATCAATTAAATTTAGTCATTAGGTTTTCAATTTTAAGAATAAGATCGTTAAGTTTTATTCAAGTTTTGAAATTGGTCCCTCTATCGTTTTACCATTAAAATTAATGATTTTCTATTTATCACGTGTGTCTCATTTGACATGTCAAGGTTTATATCAACGTCAAAGTTAATAGTTCTTCATTTAATGCTACAAATCTAAAAGATTAAGATGACAAAGAAGATGATTTTTGTTTTTTAAGTTGAATCTTTTGTTTTTTGTTTTTATGGAAAAATTGGTGCTTAATGATATGACATTGATATTAAATGTTGATATGAACGTTAGCATGTGAATTAAGACATAAATGATATATAACAAACCATTCATTTTGATGAAAAAGTGATAAAGAGATCTATTTAAAATTTGGGCAAAACTTAGGGACTATACTCTTGAAATTAAAAATTCAAAGACTAAATTCAAATCATATAAAAATTTAGGGACTAAATATAATTTTTTCTTAATTATTAATCAATAAAAAGTGAGAGTACGATGAGGGGTTGGTTAGCCGCCCAAATGAAAATGGGGTGGCCCCTCCTTAATTTTGGGTGGCTCTTTTGTTTGTTTATTTTTTTAAACGTTGGAGTTGACGTTTAGGGTTGCTACAGTTATTTTTTTAAAGACCTGTTGCCTAGTTCCCACCAACTCACCCGCCACCCGTTTTATCCCAACCCGACCCATATTCTCATCCTTCCCTGAAATCCCAGAGAGAGAGAGCGGCGTGGTGATCCAATTCAAACCCTCAGAGAGAAATGCTCCACCAAACCGCCACCGCCGACTCTCTCTTCGCTTCCGATCTCAGCTTCAGGCCGCGTTTGGCTCCCCCAATAAGACCAACCGCACTGAGCTTCTCCATGGACCACGGTACCCAACAAAAGCGTCTGATGAAGCAGCCTTCCAAGCACATAAATCCACTCTTGGCTTGTGGGGCGGCGCGTGAGAGTCACGAGACCTCGCCCAGGTATGTAAGCTAGATTATATTCCTACAAATTCAATGAGCGCTTTTGCTTAGGAAACTTCTCTGCTTTATAATATTGGAATTTTAATAGATGAGGCAGTGTTTGGCTAGCAGGTAGAGCCAAAAGCTCAGCAATTTTTTTGGGCTTTTAGAAGATATCAAAAAAAAAAAAAGGAAAGAAAATAGTACTTAGGAAATGCTAAGCATAGTTATTTTTTTACTAGGCTGATTAGCAATGTATTTCATCTTTTAGATAATAAACATTTTTTTTTTCACCTATTGTATTATGAACAATTCTCTTAATAGGATTATGTATTAATATTATTTGTACTGGGTCTTTATCAATGTTTGAAAAAGTCAAAGAATAAGAAAGGAAATATGGATCTTATGTTACATGTTTTGTTTCTTCAAAAGGTCAAAAGTATCTCATTTCTAAAATAATAAACAGAGAAAATGTGAAATTAAGTAATAAGACTTCAATTCTTTTCAACATATTTATTGGCTACCACTCTTTGCTTGTTGGAAAGGCATTTTGGTAGGATTCAGAATGCTGCTATATGGAAGATGGTTTAATCTTGCCTTATGTGGTGCTTTAGGAGGGAAATAAATTATCAGAATTTTGAAGACCGTGAGGCGGCGGTGGTGGAGTTAAATGATTTTTTCTTCAAGACTCTTTTCCATTGGACTGCTGATTTAGACATAAATTTTTCCCAGCTTTCATTTTTTTTTTAAAAAAATAAATTAAAAAAAATCTTGCTTTCTTCTTCTAGCTAGACGTTTCTCTCGTATACTTCTTGTATTTAGGTTGTGCCTTTTACGTTTTGTAATAAATTGCGTTTATTTGTAAAAAAAATAAAAAATGTGGCTACTGCATGGAATTATATGAAAGAACCTAGTCATATTATTGAAAATTATTTGGGAGGTGAAAGATTTATTTAACACAGAATCTTCCACTACAATAATTGTATGTATAGGAAAGATGATGCACCTGTACATGGAGTATCTGATATGATTGTTGGAGTTTTGGGAGGAGGGCAACTGGGTCGTATGTTATGTCAAGCGGCGTCGAAAATGGCCATTAAAGTAATGGTCTTGGATCCGCTGGAGAACTGCCCAGCAAGTGCACTTTCTTATCAGCATATGGTCGGAAGCTTTGATGATAGTGCTACGGTCCGGGAATTTGCAAAGAGGTTAAATTTTTATGACATTGATGACATTTATGTTCATACCCGTTGTCCCTACATCTTTTGTGATTACCTGGTAATAATATGTCTATGTTCTTGGTAGATAGATGCGGAGTATTAACCATAGAAATTGAACATGTTGATGTTGCGACCCTAGAGATGCTTGAGCAACAAGGAGTGGATTGCCAACCTAAAGCCTCTACCATCCGAATAATTCAGGTATGCCTTTCTCTATATTTGCAATTTTTGTTTCTAGTGCCATCATGTGGAACATAACTACAAATAAGAAGTCGTATGGATTCATTTCCTTATGCATGAAGCTTTTTCCTTTTGAGGAAATACCTTCTATTTTATATCATCACAAATGGGGGATCCTTGTGGATTTTTGGCGCTGCAGTAGATAACCACCCTTTAATTTTAGGTTTTTCTTGCAAGTACTTGTTTTTGTGAAATCATTGACAGATGTACACGATTTAGATAAAAATGTTTAGTCGTCAATGTGCTACAAATGTTTTTCTTTCAACCTCTTTTAGGTTTAGTTGGCAAGGTGCTAAAACTATTTTCTCCCACTTGTTATACTAAAATGAATGATGTTTTTTTGTACATATTGATTAATATCTCTTCAAAATGAAATGTTGATTATACATTTTTTATTCTTACAGGACAAATACCTCCAAAAAGTTCATTTTTCTCAGCATGCCATTCCACTTCCTGAGTTTATGCAGGTTGGATACATTTCATTGGTATCCATATGAAGGATTTAGCTAATCATTTTACCTTTTACATTTAATATCCATTGAAGATATTTTGATTCATTGATCATGAAACATGGCTAAGACAGATAGATGATCTTGAAAGTGCCAAGAGAGCAGGTGACCTGTTTGGCTATCCTCTTATGATTAAGAGCAAAAGGTTGGCTTATGATGGGCGTGGAAATGCTGTTGCTGGCAGTGAAGGGGACCTCTCTTCTGCTGTAACAGGTAACACGTTCAGTTACTAAAGATTAAGTACTATAATTGTAATAATTTCTTATTATTTAGTATTCAAATTGAATTATAAGCGTGTAATGCTCTACTTATCTATTTTTCTGCCATTAACTAAAAGAAGAAAATTATTACCTTTTCTTGTTTGGTATTCTACATATGTGTTGGATTGAAAACATTATGGCTGGAGAGAAGGGTATAATATAATTTTCTTTTTCTTTCTGTATGTTAAAACTAATGAACCAAAATTGACGGAAACAAAACTGTTTAGGTGAAGGCTCCATTTATGCAGCCCTCTTAGTGTATATTATGGCTGTAGTTAGGCCCTGCTTTCTTTGGTCGGTACTGAAATTTTTGTTCATAGGAGGAAAGGTATTTTGTCAATATCTCAACACGCATAACAATACTTCCATGTCTGGTTTAACTTAGGTATCATATATGTTATTCCTTTTCATGATTTACTCCTTCATATATGTTATAGTGTTTTGAGGGATATTGGCAATTTCTTTTACTCCTTCCTTACTAGGGAACAAACGTTAGAATATTTTGGAGCTTATGAGTATCTTGTGTGTGTGTTTAATGTCATATATGTTTAGCTCTTACTTTTGGGTGTTTCTCTTGTATACATCCCGTATACTAGGATTCTGCTCCTTTGTGCTTTTTAATGGAATTTATCACTAATCCAAAAAAAAAGTGTGTTCTTATGAATATTATGTCACATGATTCAAGGATTTCCTTTTTTTGACATTGAATAAAACAAAAGAGTGTTGTGTGTCATAGCGAGGATCTTATGCCCCACATAATATTTCTTATTTATCAAAAAAAAAAAGTCATAGTGAGGATCTTATGCCCCACATCACTACCTTGAACAATTACAAACGTAGATGAAGAATTTCTGTATAGGTGCTGTAGTGGATATGGCCCATGCCAAATTCAGGATTATTTTCAGACAATGAGATTTTTTGCTACTGTAAACTTTTTTCTTTCTTAACCTAAATGGCTAATGTCTTTACCATGTTATCATAAATTTCATCCAACCTAAATGCTAATGTCATTACCATTGTATCATCAATCTCATCCAAAAATATGTTGTCCTTCAGACATTATTTTGTAAATTTCCTTTTATTTTGCTAATTTTACCAGGATATGAAATCTAATAATGTGCTGATGTCTCTTTTATGATATAAAGTTTAATTACTTCTTTCTATATATTACTACCAAAATATGTTTAGTTTGATTTTATTACCTATAAGCCGCTGGTTTTATACATCAGATGCCTGTAGACGAGTGCTCTTACTATAAGACATTAGGTTTTTAATGTGTTCTATTTTTTTTTTTCCGTCCCTTTATTCTCTTTGGATCGGAAAATAGATTCGGTTTTTGTTGGAGCTGAGGGCAGAAGCTTCCATCTGTTCACATCAGTGACCTGTCATGTCGATATTTGATATTCAGTGGGTCTGGATCACGCAATTAGAGTGCATTAATTCTAAATGGTTCTTAGAGATAAGAATCAGACCCAAAAATTGTACATCCTTCAACTTGGTATTTTCCTCCTATTGAAGACAAAATTGGGTTGAACAACATTGTCAAACTGGTATTTAGCTGGAAGGCATTTGGAACAAATCATGCAGGACACTGATTGTTGACAGAAATATAATGTTGAAAGGCTGTTTGTTTCAGGTTGTTCTGATGGAAAAATTTGTTACCCTAGATGGTTTCATTAAAATTGAGTGATTGTCATCATTCCTATATTATTGGCGTGTAGATCTCTTATTAGTTTATACAGCTATTAATTCTTGAAATGATTACACTCCCTAGTTTTTGTAGTTGAAAGCTATCTTTGTGTTTTCTTACTTTCAGACACAATTTTGGTTCAACCTTTTTTTGGTAGCTTGCACGTGTTGTTTCAGCCTCCTCCACCTATATATGTATTTTGCACTAGCTCATTTCTTACTGGTAGAGTAAAATCAATTCTCTGAAAAAGGTCTCTATTGACAGTCAGAATCACAGTGAGTTGCTGCAATATCTTCTCTAAATCTCTCATTTTTAGTCTGTCATTTTGAGTCTTTCCAATTCTAAGTCCCTCCCTCCAGGTCTAGGATCATAGATTCCTAGTTTCCCCTACTTGGCAATCTCAATTCCCTGATTTGCTTCAGAAGAGGCTACTTAGGTTTTGTACAAATCGTTTTCTCATTCTTCTCGATTGTGGAGGCATTCCTAGAGCTAAAAGATACTTCAAATTCGAGAACATGTGGCTAAAGTCAGAGGGTCTTGTAGATAGGGTGAAACTGTGGTAGTCCTCTTACCACTTTCAGGGTACTCCAAAGTTACATCCTAGCATGCAAACTTAAGGCCCTAAAATCTTATTTAAAAGCATGGAATGAAGAAGAGTTTGGCAAAATAGAGAAAAAGAAACAACTTATTTTGGTTGATTTATGGACTCGTCAAAAAAAAAAAAAATGGTTGATTTATGGGTCCTTGAAGGTTTGGAGGAAAAGAGAGGTTTAGTTGAGGGCGAGATAATGAGGAAGGCCGCGGTGACTAATGAATTGGAGAGCACTATGCTTTTGGAGGAGGTGAGTTGGAGGCAAAAATTGAAGGCACTGTGGTTAAGAGAGGGCTACTAGTGCACAAAGTTCTTCCATCAAGTGGCCAAGTTGAATAGGAGGAACAATTCCATTGAGTAGCTAGTGGTTAATGGTTCAGTTTGTTCAGATTAGTCAATGTTAGAGATTACTTTGTGCAATTCTACGATAGCTTGTTCACCGAACGGTTTAGTTGGTGTCCCAAGTTGGATGGCCTCTTGCTTGATTCCACTACGGGGAGGAGGCCAATTGGTTGGAGAGACCATTTGAGGATGATGAATCTTTGAGGTGGTGAAAGCCCATAATGGTGACATGGCCCTGGGTCTTGATGGTTTTACTATGGCTTTTTTTCAAGCTTGTTGGGAGGTGCTTAAAGTAGACATCATGAATGTCTTCCATGATTTTCATACTAGAGGTTCGTTTGAAAAAAGTTTCAATGCCACCTTCATTTCTCTTATTCTGAAGAAACCATAGGTCCTTGATATCAAGGAGTTTCAACGTATTAACTTAGTGGGTGGAGTGTATAAGATTGTGGCCAAAGTTATAGCTAAAAGGTTGAAAATGGTCGTGGAGAAAATCATTTCTAAGCCTCAAAACGCTTTTATCAAGAGTAGGAAGATCTTTGACTCTGTTCTCATTGCCAATGAGTGCATTGATGGTAGGCTTAGATCTTAGGTTCCAGGTGTTCTAAGCAAGTTGGATATTGAAAAAGCTTTTGACCATGTCAATTGGGATTTCCTTTTGTATATGTTAAAGAGATGCGGTTTTTGGGGAAAGATGGTGTAAATGGGTGGCATACTTTATTTCATCTGTGCGCTTCTTAGTCTTGGTGATTGGGACCCTGTCAGGTTTCTTTAGTAGCTCCCATGGCTTGAGACAGGGAGATCCATTGTCTCCCCTTCTTTTTGTTATTGTTGTAGAGATGTTAGGTAAAATGATTTCGGCTTTAGTAGATGAGGGTCTTTTATTGGGCTTCATGGTGGTATGAAGGAGTGGTGGTGCTATCAAACATTTGTCACCTTTTGTTTGTGGATGACACTGATTTTTTGTGAGGCAAATCCAAATCAACTTCGCGATTTGTGTAGTTTGTTTATGCTTTGAAGTGGTTTCTGGTCTGAAGAATAGTCTGGCTAAATTAGAGTTAGTTTTTGGTTCCCTATGAAGTACCTAGCTCTTCCCTTGGGAGCTTTGTTTAAAGTCAAGTCTATTTAGGATAACATCATTGAGATTGTAGAATGTCGTTTAGCTAGATGGAAGAAGATGTACTTATCAAAGGGTAAGAGAGTTGTCTTGATTAAAAGCACTTTAACTAATTTGCGTACCTATTTCATGCCCTGTTCCCCCTTCCAGAGTTGGTTTAGCCAATTGCCTAGAGAAGTTGCAGCAGGTTTTTTTGTGGGGTGGTATGGGTGAAGAGTTCAAATTTCACTTAGTTAACTAGACTAAGGTGTGTACTTTGATAGCTGAAGGAGGGATGGGAGTTTGAAATTTACTTGTTTTTAACCAGACTCTCTTGGGAAAGTGGCTGTGGCACTATGTTGATGAGAGAGAGGCCTTATAAAGGGTTTGGATTCTAAATATGGCAGTGCTTGGGGTGGGCTATGCCTAGAAGGGTGGTAGATTTCTTTGTCTGCTAGAGAGCGCAAGGGGGTAGGTTATAGCTCAATGCAGTTTGGAAGATGATTCCGCCTTGCCTAATGTGATGTTTATGGAGGAAAAGAAACGATCATAATTTTGAGGATCGTGAGAGGACTTTAGTGGAATTTTTTTTAATAAGTAAATTTATTAAAAGCGTAAATCACCCCTAAGTACACATGCAATATACACAAGAGGCTCCAAACGAACAATATAACTTTGAGGACCATGAGAGGACTTTAGTGGAATTAAAAGCTTTATTCTTTAAGACTCTCTTGCTTTTGGTTGTTGCCAGTAGTATTTCGAACTTTCATGCTTTCTTAGATTTTTTCTTCGCTACTAGCTAGGCTTCTCTCTTGTATACCCCATGTGTACTTAGGTTGCGCCTTTGTGCTTTTTAATGAATTTGCAATTAGTTATATATGTACATAAAAGAAAATTCCTCATCCTAGCCACCTTTTATATCTATGTACTGTTTCATATAGCTTAGCTCATCTTACTGTCATTTTCTAGATTTTTCTCCTTTTTTTTTTTTTTTCTTTTGTGATTTGCATAACCCCCTTCCAACATCTTGTTTTCATGAACCAATATTTTATGTTTTCTAATTTGTGTCAGTGGACACTTGCATTTCCTTTTAAACTTTGGGACTTTTTTGCAGCTCTTGGAGGATTTGGTCGTGGTTTATATGTTGAAAAGTGGGCACCTTTTGTAAAGGTTAATGAACGTATACTATCTTTCTTTTTCTTTTTTTTCTATCTGCATGTATTTTGAAATTTATGTTTTTCTTTATACTGTAATGTGATACACATATATTCCAAATTTCTGTTGATATGCATATGACTTATATGGTAGTTTGTGAGGCGAGTTGCAGTGAGTCAAAGTTTAAAGTTATGATTGCAATTGGAGTAGTAGTTTAGAGGGGCAGTGTAATTTACCCTTATCTATATTAGAAGAAAGTAGTGAGCTTCAATTTTCTTTTGGGTGGTGTAAATTGTGTGTCCCACTCCCACATCAACCAACTACTTGCTTGCATACTTCAGAAACAAAAGAAAAAAAAAAGGTGCTTATGAAATTAAAACAATTCTTTTAGCCACTTCTATTTTGCACATTGTATGGAAAACACAAGTTGCTAATCTTGAAATTCTTTTCAAAATCTTTTGTATATTTTACTGATATTGTGGCTGTCAAAGCTCTCTGCTAAAGAACCATAATAAAGTAATGCTCTTCAACTTGATGCTTAAAATTTTAATTAGTTTCTTCAGGCTAGAACTCCTCTCCATTTTGACTTCCAAGCATTTGTACTTTGCTGCTTTTAGACAATTTTGAGGTCATATACAAAACTCTGATTATAGTGCTGCAGCTTTTATCATTAGGATTGTAGGACCACATCTTTGTACTGAGGTTGCTTTTAATTTGATGAAGATACAATTTATAAATCCAAAAGTTTAGACCCTATTCAGGTCATGCCTTCATATGATCAAATTTCTTTAACATTCCGTTTTTTTATATGTTCGGATGTGGACCCCTTTATTTTGTTTTTAAACTGTCTTCTCTTTCCTTTAGAAAGTCTGAAAATGTAGCATCTTAATCAGATTTCTTTTACTTATTTTTTGGGAAATAATTCAGGAGCTCGCTGTCATTGTGGCTAGAGGAAGAGACAATTCTATTATGTGCTATCCTGTTGTTGAAACCATTCACAAGTAAGATGTTGATTCAGTGTTTACATTGTCCATTTTCCCTTTATGGTTTTATCATAAATAATCTAGAAGTATGGAGAAGCATTCACCTGATGGTATTGACATTTTAACTTTGCAACCCTTTGCATCTCAGTGAGGATCTTTGATCTCTTGCAGGGAAAACATTTGTCCCATAGTCAAGGCACCTGCTAATGTGACATGGGAGATAAGGAAACGTGCTACTGATGTGGCCTACAGAGCTGTTAGCTCGTTAGAGGGGCGCTGGTGTATTTGCAGTAGAATTGTTTTTGACTGGGGGATGCGCCAGGTTGTATCTCTGCTTCTTTCTCTGAGACTGCTAAATGATCTTTTTTTCTTTTTTCTTTGTCTGGTGAATGACTGTAAATTATTTGTTACTTCTTGATGCTACATTGACTTTTTTTCATTCTTTTGCTTCAGCAATTTTCTGCTTTTGACTAATCAATTCATTTCTAAACTCTCACCAGATTCTGCTAAATGAAGTGGCTCCTAGACCTCACAATAGTGGTCATCACACAATAGAGTCCTGCTACACCTCACAATACGAACAACATTTGCGGGCTGTTGTTGGTCTTCCACTTGGTGATCCATCAATGAAAACCCCCGCTGCCATCATGTACAATATACTGGGTGAAGATGAGGTGAGGTTCTTTTCATTTCTATTCGCATTTTTTCCCCTTCTAGTTTTTTTTTGTTCTTTCAATGTAATATATTTGTAACAAATAAGTTGCATAAAATTTTCCTTTAGAACCATTTGGTTAGATTTGCTTCCGAGAGAGAGAGTGAGCAGCAGAAGAGAGAGTTGTCTTGTACTTATGATGACAGCATGAAGCTGAAGTCATTCGTCCTTATTATGTAGAGAAAAAATTGGAAAATAAATTTCTTCCTGAACTCTGGACAAAAATATACATAGTTGACAACCTATTTCCTGTCATAATACCTCCAGTGAAATATTCTATTTTGAAGTTTGTTGAAGTCGCACTGAGTGTATAGGGTTTGAAGTCTGTGCTTGAGCTTGATGACATTGTATACCCATTCTGCACAAGGAAAATTTTAGAAATCACAATTATGTCTCCATGACACGTACTACACATTTCCATCTGTTTTATCTTAGAAAACCATGTAAATGTTTGGTGAAAAATATGTATCTGAACATGGATATACTACAAAATGTTTTCAAATCTCTTCAGTAAGCATACTCATAGAAGATAACAGCAATTAATAGGGGTTTGTGCATATTTTTTTTACAATAAAAATTTCAGGGTGAGGCTGTTTTCTTTTTAGGTCACCAACTAATTAGAAGGGCATTGGCGCATTCCAAGGGCTACTGTTCATTGCGTATGTAAAACCAGGGTTAGATTTCTGCTTACACCCTCTCTCTCTCTCTCTCTCTCTCTCTCTCTCTCTCTCTCCTCATAGTTTACAGTAGCCTGCATTGCCTCAATGACTTTGCAGAAAATACGAAAAGCAAAGAAAAATGGGCCATGTCACTATTGTTGACCCTCCTTTAGCGATGTGGAACAACGGTTAAAATCAATGCTGAATGAAGAAGGTTCTGATTGTCAGTCTACAGGTTAGTTGCCCTAGGGTTGTCATAGTTATTTACTGAATGCCATGATGCTTGTGGACCAAGAAGTAAGTTTTGTCTAAATGCTTTATAGTTTGTGTTCATTGTGTCTATTGCAACAGTCTTTCATGGGGTGGAAATGTGTGTGTGTGGGGTGTTTTACTGGGAGGCATGGTTTTTTCAAACTGCTTGGCTTACATTTATATGATTTCCTTCTAAAAGATCTACTTCTTCTTCCTTTGGCATTGCCGCTGTCATTCTCCACTATGGATTTATGATTTTTATTCTTGGGGAATGGGGGATTCCACACTTATATGTAAGCTCCAGCTCCGACTTTGATGATAGTTCAAGAATTTTCTGTTTGTTTAAAGTTTATGTGCCTTAAGTTGTTGTGATTTAGAAGAAAGTTTGTTACATTAAATTGCATTAATGTTCTTCTTTCTGAGTGCCAGTAACACCACAATGTTGGGATCATTATGGGCCTCGAATTCTGATCTTCCTGTTATGAAGGATGCTGCAAAGATTTTGAATATGTTTGGTGGTTTCCTTATGAGGTTAGCTTTTCATGAATTAACGAATGTCTTTTTTGGGACTCATCTACCAGTGATTCTGTTTTCTTTGTATATTCCAATTCTCTAACTGAACATGTATTATAATTTGCAGGTGAAATAGTTTCAGCAACATCGGACCCCCTGAAATGATGTTTACTTATGCCTCCTCTGCTCGGGAGCGAGGCATTTCAGATTATCATTGCTGGTGCTGGTGGTGGCAGCCCACCTTGCCAGGCATATTATATTGTGAACTACCTCCATAAATACTGTTGTAATGCATCAATGTCTCACTGGCATTAATTAAGCTATGTCATGACTTGCAGGTATGGGTAGCTGCACTTACTCCCTTGCCTGTTATTGGTGTCCCGCGGTACGTGCTTCTGCATTGGATGGACTTGATTCGCTTCTATCCACTTGCGCAGGTTATACCGTTTTTTAACTTCTATGTTCCATTCAGCTATCCGCGTTGTCACAAGTCTCTGCTACAGACTCCAGTATCCTACAAATACAATCTTATTCTAGAAAGAATAGATTCAGTTTTAATTGGATGCTGCAAATCCTTAAATCTAAGAGATGCCCTTTTCTGTTTTTTTTTTAGTTCACCTTATTTGATGAGAGCAAATTCTATTTAATTCTTTGATTTGCATTGGCAGGAAAAAGATATTACCTTTGTGCTTTTGTTATTTACAATTACACATATTTCCTTGGCACAAATACTCAAAAAATTTAGGCAAGTGGATGGAGGTGATTTTTTTGAACCATATCAAATGCAGAATATATGTGGTAGCAAAATAAAATCTGAATGGTGGAAGTAACCGAATGCTTGCTTAATCACGTTAGTTTCTGCACAATGACTTTGATTGTCGTAAAAAAAAAAGATCATAGAGCCTCAGAGAGAAATATGTTGCTTTATTTGTGGTCTCCAAGTTCATATTTGATCTCTATTTCCCCTTTTTTTTCATTGATTTTTTTTTAAAAAAAATTGTTAGGCAGAAAGTCCTAAATTTTTTTCTTCTTTGATTTTGCAGATGCCAAGGGGTGTCCCAGTTGCAACAGTTGCAATAAACAATGCTACCAATGCAGGTTTGCTCGCAGTAAGGATGTTGGGGATTCAGGATGCTGACCTCCTGGCTAGGTTGCACTCTCTCTCTCTCTCTCT
>FXXK01002453.1:9530-44579 GCA_900184695.1 Betula pendula | reverse complement strand
GTGCACTGTGTAATAAACCTAAGAAAGAAATAAAAAAAACTTTAGTTCATATATCCTGCACTTACTATCTGGGTTTAATATTATTTGCAGAATGAGCCAATATCAAGAAGACACAAGGAATGATGTCTTGACAAAAGGAGAGAAGCTGGAGAAAGATGGTTGGGAATCTTATCTGAATCCATAAGTACAAAACCACTCTTCTGGTAATATCCGTGTTCTCCGTGAGTTCAACACTGTTAAGTATGGAAGTTTAGTTTGGCACTCACTGCCACAGAAAAGTTCAGAATGAACAATAGGATATGTCCAAATAATGAAGTATCAAGTGGATCAAGATTTTCTACCATGAATACAAATACTTGTTAAGAAGAAAGGATGAGTGCCAATGGAATCTGAGAGGTCAAGATGGAAAGAAATAGAGAAAACACAGAGAGCTGGGGGTGGGCGTGGCCCGTGTGGGTGTGGGCGTGGGAAGAAGCCCATTGTAATGCTATTAGATCTTACCAATTTAGGGTTTTTTTTAGGGCTCCAGATCAATTGATTGATTTTGAGAGGTTCTTTATGCATTAGTTGAACCCTTTTTTTTTTTTCTACACTGCAAATTTGTTGGAGTTGCCACTTAGCATAGCAGTTGCATATTGTTTTCTTGCACCCACCCTGCAACAATGGCATACTAAGGAGCATACTGGGCAAAAAGGCAAGACATGCATCATAAATTACTAGGTGTGCTTGCTCCATTACTGCTCGGAGGTGTCTTGTCAGCTTCCGGCGAAACTAGGCAAATTTCAGCCGGCGGTTTTCAGCCACGAGTTGTCATCCACCAAAGGAAATACCATGGTAAAACTGAGTTATACTTCATGGGTAAATATATTTCATCAATTTTTATATAAGAGTGGCTAAAATTCACATTTTTATCCAAGATTATTTTATAATGCTAATGTGGCAATTTCAACTAAGAGAAATGTTTGGTGTCCAATTCTATCCAACTTTGCATATATGAACAAAGATGAACCCTACAAATGCAAAAACAAACTCTTTTAAAAAAAAAATCACATATACAAAGTTAGATGGAGTTGGACATGTAGCATTACTGTTCAACAAATCTTTGGATTAATCATTGTTAAAAAAACAAAAAATAAAAATTCAAAGCTTGATTAGAACTGTCGCATCAACATTGTAAGATAAAATATAGTATATAACATTACTTAAAATTACATGAAGCATAAAAGAAATATAAACACGAGTAATGCCCATTTTCATACCCATTTATCATATATATTTTATATAGTTTGAAACATGCCGTGTTTTAAGTTGTTGAAATGGAAAATTACTTAAAAGTACATTACGTTAACTGATGTGAAACGGGCACGGGCGTAAAGAATAGCATCACTCATGTTTTGCCCAAACTCAAAGAGACTCTTCATTGCCTTTACAAACGCAGAAAAAAAAAAATTTCTTCCGAATCATATAAGAGAAATCCACTGATTTCATTTCACAAATGAAATGGGGTTTTCTAAAAGCAAATTCTGCACAGTAGTGTTGATTTATTGCCATTCTCATTGTATTGAATTTTCATCAAGTTTTGGCAATGAGGCCGTTGGATGGAGAGCAATGGTTGGACACAAATAATCTTGCAATGCAGTCACTCCTAAGGGTCCGGTGCCGCCATCAGCTGCTAATTCATGCACCTACATACCTGGACGCAGCTGCGGCCGTTGCACGGTAGGTGAAATGAGCATTAACGCCGGCCATGTTGCTCATGCACCGCAGCAAGCAGCTTCTATTGCACATAAGACTCCGAAAGAGGACTCCAGTTCCTGATCATCTTGGGAGTAATTGATGATTTTCAACGTGTACACTTTACATGGCTGATGTCGCCCTATACTTGGAGATATGATAAACTGTTTTTATGTAAAAAAAAAAAAAATTATTTCTATCTTTGGAGTAACTACTTACAGCAAAAGTAAAACTGGGTTAGCTATGAAACTAATTACCGAAAAAAACAGAAGACCCCACGAAGCTGATGTTAATTCATAGTAATTGGATTTTATTTGATTCTTTCATTTTCCTTTTTCTCGGTCCAAGTGATAAAAATGTTCTACGACCTATCTTGGTAACATGTTGCTGTTTTCACTTTTACAGTCAGTTTTGTGGGATGACGTGCAGAGTATGTTCCTAAATATTTTAACCAATTGAGAGAGAGAGAGAGAGAGGGTAAAAATAATGATCAGATCAGTCATTGTGCAATGAAAGAAAATTTCTTCTTTTTCTGTATAGGAAAAATTGGATTTACTACCATAGGTAATATAAACCTCCTTATCCCAAATTTTTATAATTAATCTAATCATAAGCAAGAAGTCATTTATTGAAAATTAAGATACTTCTCATGAATATCTTTATTGAAAATTAAGATATTTGTAAAGTCTAATATAAACCTCCTACTTCCTCTCCAATGTATCATTCTTAATACTTTTACGATAAATGCTATAAGAACTCTTACTTTTTAAAAAAGATCGTAAGTATTTACTTTCTAACATGAAAGTTTCGAAAAGAGAGTAAGCACATGATATTAAAAAACATTGCAGTAGAAAGCTGAAACGATAAATGATACATTAAGGAATAAGTTAATGTGACAATTAGAAAAAAAAAGTTAATGTGACAACTATCACTTTAGAGAGTAAGAATAAGAGTTCAAATAAAATTCTTTTACTTTTATACTTTTGAGAAAAAAAATTACTAAAATACTATTTTTTATTAAATGATAATATTTACTGTCACGAACATTACAAAATAATTGGTGTGGGATCTTTTGTACAATGGCAGAGCACATGTGCTTGTCCTGATGCCCTCAGGTTTATTTCTGCAGACTGCAAGTCTGCAATGCATGGGAAAAAAGGATCCCCTAAACCTCAGAGGGAGGCCCTCAGAATTGTAAGGTACGTGTCCCCCAAACTCCAGAAGAAAGGTGAGGATGCCATTTCTCATTTCTCTTTCATCTGTTAGGGTTTTAGCCATGGCCCATGGAAGTGTGGTGTCCCCCACAAGTAGTACTGTCAAAGGCTCCTTCTAGTCACATGGTTTGTGCAGAGGAAGCAAAAAACCAAAGTAAACAGATAATTACAAAAATTCCTGTAAGGCAAAAGGCAAAGGGCAGGGGGCCCCAGGGCCCAGGTCTTCTATTTTACTCGAAAATGAAAAACATGAAAATGAAATGTCGAGGTGTTGACAATTACAAGGGAGAGAATGCAAACATGTGAAGTGTGTCATAAATCAACTCATCAATTGCCCTAGCTGTCAATTTTTGACTGCAAAAATCTAGTCATATAATTCGGCACCCTTTTCAATGGACCTTCAACTCCCCACCAAATTCCATTACAGTACCTGTCTCGTCATAATCAATTAAAGTATTTTCATTCATTTTAATGAGCAACTGATCCATAAATGTGAGACGTATGGATCTTTTCCTGGTTTTTCCAGTGAAAACGTTGAATTTAGACTGCAATATCCACACCCAACAATTATCTTTTATATCAAACTATTATAAAACCATGAAATAACACATCAAAGATAAATCATAGGGAAGAATTATGACATAAATTATATATATATTAGCATGTTTTGCTCAACTCATCTATTTATGCATATAACTTCCAACTTCAAAGTGTTGTAATCATGCATATATTGTTTATATAATTTATGTTTCCTTCTAAATACATAAAGGATCAGATGAGAAGTCTTGTAAACTTTCCATTTTTTAGAACATCACTAAATGTCCTGTTTTACTCACGAGGTTATATGAGGGCTCAATTCATGAGTCACTTTCATGTGGGTACAAGCAAATTAAAACAATTTGTTTTACAAAGAAACCGACAATAGGATTGGAACAAGATCAAAATAAGAGATTACAAGCAAAACAATTATTAATTGCTAATAATCACATAGGTTAATTGTGGTTAGTGGCTTTCCTTATATACAATATATATTACGTATATTAAATATAACTTTTTTTGTTCCAAAAAAAAAAAAGGAAAGAAAGAAAGTAGGTCGGGAAGACGGTGACTTTTGTAGAGCTGTATAACCCTAACGTCAAGCTTAGCTCGAAGTTTGCGTATGACCTTTTCTATTACAGACCCATATTGAATAGTCTGTTTCTTTGTAATTCGTAAGTAATCTGTATGATTTGTACCTTGTTCTTGAGCTTCTAGTGTTTTTTTTTTTTGGGTATTTTTAGATTTATTCTTTTTCGTGAATTAAATCAATTATTTCAAAGATAGCATCGATGTCATCTTTACATGTTCGTTCGAATCTTTCTTCAACTTTACTTGGTCATTTTCACCAAGCATCATCAAAAAAGTACTCTAAATTGTTGTGCCCCATTAAAACTCCGAATTATTTCTTATACATCTTCAGAATTCTCCCAACGGAAGGTTCTGAAAAAACTTCAGAACGGTAAAATTTGGCCTTCTAAAACAGTGTACTAGTATACACGATAAGCCTTAAATGGAGGCAAAAACTCTATTCTAAAACACTAAAAATGTCAAAAATAGTCTAAAATATGCCATAAAAAAAGGTTCAAAGAATGCCATGCCAAAACACATACTAAAAGATGCTCAAAGGACTCATTACTTTACCGCTTAAGACGGTTGTGGACCTGTGGTTAAGAGGTAATAACCACTTCACCCCTGCTCATAGGTAAATAGTTATAAGACTACCTAAGTTATATTGGATATTAATTTTTCTGTTTTTTTAGGTCTATGTATGTTTTGTAGACGGTGGTCAGCTCTGAATGCCCTTTATGATGTATTTCACTTAATGTATGTAATTGAGATGTGACGTGGACTTAATTAGTACTCAAGAGTATGAATTATGATCAAATGTTATGAGTCTTATGACATTGAAGATATATGTAAGGTATTTACTCAGATGCTTTGGTAATGTGTAAGATGTTGATAGAATTTTTTTTTTTTTTTTTTTTAGAAAAATGTACCCAAATTTCTGCTGCTATATTCATGTCAGAGGTATATGAGTAACACTCTAAATTATTTATAGTTAAATAATTTATGGGCGTTATAGGGAAAGTGACCCAACCACGGTTGGGTCACCACCATGGCTAAGCATGACCCAATTGTGGCTGGCTCACCACTGTGGTTGTGTCATCTCCTAGCTAATTAGGTAGCTTGGCACAACCTAGGTATGGTTATGATTGTGTAGCCCAACTATAGTACTCCGTTCTAAACTAGGTTTAAGAATGCATTAACAAGGGTTAAGCTAATAAATGAGGGGCAATGAGGGAGGTGAAAATTATGAAAAATGGGTTTGGAAAAGACTTAGTGAAATATATATGGGACCGTTCTTTCAGTGAGTAGGTACCGATTCAATGATATGCCATGTAAGGAGTCAACAAAACCCTACTGTTTGGACGATGGTCAACACCATTAGTAAGGTTAAGTAGGGAATCATGCAAGTTGCAAAGAAAAGTTACTGTTCGAATGATATAAAGTAACTGGTAAAACAGTAAGGCGCAAAGTTACATAAGATAAATTAAAAAACCCTAGCAATCGAATGGCACGAGCACCAATCTAATGGTGAAAGATTTGATGCAATTTAGAAAAGTTCAAAAGTTTCATAGCAGATGAGGGAGTTATATAAGCCCACTTTCATAACTATAGTAGCCATTTGGTCGTATAGAAACAGAAAGAAGAAAGAAAAAAGGAAAATGAAAGCTTTTCTTGAAGGTTTTGAGAGTATGAGATACTAAGAGGTAATCTCTCAACCCCTAAGTCAGTTATTTCATCTCTAACATATTGCCTTCACATTTTAGTAGGTTTTACAACGTAGGAGTGTGTTTGTGTTAAAAAGGGTATTGGAATGAAAATGAGTAAAAAATTTCGTTAAAAATCTCAACTTGTTTTTTTTTTAGATGACGTTCTACCTGAATTGGTTGGACCAAAGTCGAGCCTTCTGAAAGGTGTAAAAAGAAAGTCAACCTTGAAGAGACAGTGTAGAGAATCAATAATAGGGTAGAGGATTTAGGGCAGCCCACACTATGGATTGTATAGACTGTATAGACTGTATATATAGACTGTAGAGAAGAATCAATTATCATTACAGACAAAGTGGCCTTGGTAGCCTCGAGGAACAGGGTGACAGTACAAATACAGTCATCACTGACATAAAGGTGATGTGTGCATGTTTTTTCTTTTCTTTTTTATGTTTTATTTTTTTATTTTTTATACTGTCCAAATATCTTGCAGTATTGTTAGATTAACATGTAATTTATTATTTTAAGACTTGGAACAGTTGGTTAATTCACATCTCTGTACTAGGGGCCTAAGGTTTAATGAAAGGTTCAAATTAATATTTTAAGTATGACACATAATTTGTGAATTTAATACAAATTCAATAATAAAATTAACGGATTTAAATTAAAAAATTTAACTCGTTTGATTAAATATTTTAAATTAATATTGACCTAAATAATTTTATACACATATTTCGATATGATTTAAACTCAAATACCATATAAAAGTTAACAATTTTTGTCACAATTTGCCAACCTGACTCAAATTCAACATAAAATTATTAAATTATAATTATTTATATAATCTTATACTCATCTCTCAACGCAATTCAAATCCCGACACAACAACTAATTGCCATCCATATATTTTTAACCTATGCAATGTTGACAAGTTAGAGAACGCATTGAAGCTGAATTATTATGTGGTTAAAGCGCGTGGAGAAAGCAGTGTTTCTGATAGGGACAAAGGTCCAAAACCTAGAGGGTAAAGGTGGAGAAAGCATTGAAAAGAAAAGGTAAAGGAAAGACAGGACTGGAATTAGAGTACACCAAAATGAGACACCCCAACCACCCATCATGTTGGGGGAGCTGGGAGCAACACCTACCTATCATTTACGTCTCCTGATTTGACTCCACTATTTGTAGACCCACTTTTCTGAATTTTTGGAATCTCTAAAACTAAAAGGGGACGCTCTTCCAAAAGCCAAAAGAAAGGATAAGGATTGCCTCTTCGTTATTTATTATTTAAATTACTAATAATTTAAATAATAAATATAAAAAAATTGATATAAAACTTAAAGCATCTTTAATACTATTATGTAAAATATTACGGTAAATATAAACATAAGCCTGAGTTGAAATGAACAGTATTTTAATTCAGGCACATGAATAGTATTTTGTGGGTCTCATGTATTAAAAAAAAGTAATTTTTTTTTTTTTTTAAACTCATCTAGCCCAGACTAAAATACTGTTCATTTCAGCCTTAATTTACTTGAATCACTGCTCAAAATATTAACTAAAAAGTACAATTTTTTACTTTAACTACTATTTTTTTATACAAATTTTAACAATTTTCCATTCTCTTCTCTATTTGCTTTTAAATATTAATTCTCAATTTTTTTATTATATTCTTACCAACATTCTTCTACAAAAATTCGCAAAAGATAGTGAATTACTGTAGCTAAAAGTGTATTTTGGAGTTTGAGAACATAAGCTGCCAACAAAAAAAGTTGTCAAAATTAGCTAAATATAGATAATATTGAGCTTTTAAACAATCTGTTAAAAATTTTCTTATCTGTTTAAGTGGCTGAACAATTTAAAATTTATTTAAACACGTGAATCATATATAAGCTCTCTCCCAATATAGTGTAAATGGTTAATAATTTAAATAGTAAATTGCTAAATATTCGGATGAGAAAAAGACAGCCAAGCCAAACCCTAGCAGCTCCGCTGGGGGATTGTTGTTTTGTGTGTGTACTTGTGACCCACAACCACAAGGGAGATCGGTAGAGGATGAGTTTGAGGCCACTTTGACCATGTATATCGTATGTTAGGGCACTTATTAGGACAGATGGAAATTGAGTGGACAATACTATTAGGGGCCATGTGACCTCCAGGGTCCCAATTATCAGTTTTCAAGTTGCATTATTGCAAGTATTTTCTTTTGAATAAGATCAAATTCTTTTGTTGATGGGAGAGCATTTCACTACCTTCCTCGGAAATATCAAACAAACTCTTCAATTGACGGGCCATCAAATCTACTAATAAATTTGTAGGTAAATGATTGATAAGTGTTGGAGTGATTTAAGTGGGAATAATTAAGAGATGTTTAGTGATTAAGGCTACGTTTCTTAAATTTTTGTTTTTTTTAAAAGAATAAAAATAAAAATGAGAAATGCTACTCAATATTCTCCTAATATTTTTTTTGATTTTTCTTTTAAAAATTTTTGTTTTTATTTTTCATTTCTTAAAAAAAAAAAACAAATAGATTTGAATGTGCCATATAGACAATAATGCTAAAAAAATGCTATTTGAGAATAATAAGTAGCATTTCTTAAATAAACAATAAAAATGGAAAATACTATTAAAAATACAAAAATTGTTAGAGCGACACATGATTGGGAGGTTGAAGTTTTTGCTTCCTTCTTCCAAATGTTGCATTCAGCTTATGTGAGAAGAGGTTGTGAATATCAATTGTGGTGGGTTCCTGCCAAAAGAGTTTTTTTTTTTTTTAAGTCAAATATTTCTATAGCTCTTTGGCAGTTCCCAGAAATTGCTGCTTACCATGGAAGAGTGTTTGGTAGACTCCGGCCCCCTCAAGGGAGGCTTTCTTTGCTTGGTCGGCGGCTTTAGATAAGATCTTCACCTTAGATAACCTTAGGAGGCGACATGTAATCGTGATAGATAGATATTGCATGTACAAATAATAGAGAGTCTATGGACCACCTCTTTCTTCATTGCGATGTGGCTTTCATCATTTAGAGTGTTTTTTTTAGTCGTTTTGGGTCATGCTTAGACGTGTTGTTGATTTGTATGACTATTGATATTCCTCTGGCAGGCCTAGGAGTGTTGCGGTGTAGAAAATGATGCCTACTTGCTTTTTTTTTTTTTTTTTGTGAAGAGAAATGAATGACAAGATCTTTGAGAACAGGGAGAGGTCATTGGAAAAGATTCTTTCTTTGTTTTACTACCTTGTACCTTTGGATTGAGACGTTTGTTTCTCCATTATCGCTTAGTTATAGTGTTTTTTTTGTTCGTTTTGCTTTCCATAGCTATGCGTTTTCTTTTGTATACTTTTTGCGTACTTAAAGTGCCATATACTTTTTAATGATATTGATTTATTACTTATTAATATATATATATATATATGTCACATCAAAATATTTTTTTAAACCTTTGGTGTAAGGACCTACAATGACCACAAGACCGCCTTTTAGGGAGAAGTTCTACAAGAGACATAAATGGTTAGAAGGTTTCACTGGTGAGATCTAATCAAGCCACTCTGACACCCAAGCTAGTAAATGTATGGCGAATGAGTATTTTGGTAGAGTTTTGCTAAGGGCCATATTTCATACTTGTGAAATTCACTTAGGCTCCTTATATAGGCCAACGTCTCTTTAGGGTTCGAGGGACTCACACTAAGAAGTTGTTACTTGACGTAGAGATTCCTTCCCCCAATCTGTTAGGAGGGGTAGCTTTGTGTGGGCATTTAGTTAGTTGAGCTGACGAATGAATAATCAACTGCTTGACAGCATCCTTTTGGTTAAGGTATACTTGGATCCTGGTAACTGGTTGAATTATGGGCTGTTGGGTCTTTAATGACCCATACTTATTCATACCTTGGGACATCAGTTGGACTTTCTAGTGAAAGGACCCTCTTAAGGTCAATTGGTATCCAAACCTTACATTAGCCCTTGAATTCTCTTAAATGATTGGTGTGCCAATTAATCCATGAGAATTAGGAATAAGTGTTTTGGACTCGTTGATATTCAAGTCCTACAAAATCAAAAACATAAAATACTCTCCCAAGATATTCATGAAAAGCCAAGGTAGCCCAAGTTAGGCCCTATTCACAGGATAAAAACCCCCGTGTGAAGGACTATGATCCTCTACATTTTATTTGAAATGCAAAGGAGGAGCTCATTTCTTAAAATAAGAGGGACAAAATTGTTATATTTATAATTTTATAAATATGATTTTTTTCACAAATAATGTGCGTTGTTCCTGATATTATAAAAGAAAGAGAATGATAAATGAGAACGTTGAAATCTTAAAAGCAAGACAAGTTGCAAAAGGTTCTACGTAAAAATAAAGAATCGATTATAAGAAAACCTTTTGATCAGTAATTATGCTTTTAAGTCTATTCGGATTCTTTTAAGCCTGTGAACATGACCCTAGATTTCGCTAAGGTTATTTTTATTTTTTATTTTTTTTAAGTAAGAATTTTAACATTTAGAAAGCGCCTATTTTTACTATTTTTTGGTAATCTTAAAAATAGTTAAAAAAAATACTTCTTATATTTTCATGTAATTTAAATAGCTACAAAGAAAAAAGACTTTGACAAAGAAAAATTATAGAAGAAGAGAATGTGAGAGAATAAAAAACTTTCAAAAATAAGATTGAAATCTAGTATAATTGTGAGAATTTTTATAAAATTTATCTGTTTAAATAAATGTTCAAATAAACCAAAATCTATTTGGACAAATAAGCCGTAAATGAAACTCTTTTACAATTGAATATTTATGGTGTGAGAGAGAGTTAAAAACTAATTCACACATATAAGAAGCGTAAATTATTTTATACATTTTAGGCCGAAACGAAGACCGAGTTTATGTTGAACGACTTGAGTGTATGAAGTTCATATTTACTTAAAAAAAAAAAAAAGAAAAAAGAAAAAAGAATGAAGGTCATGTTTGGGGTGCATAGCGCGTGTGACAGACGAGCGCGTGGGATGAAGACAGAACAAAGTCTAGGAATCTCTTTTTTCACATAGCTACCGACGTAAGATAGCGAAGAGAGACCAAAAGAGTTGGACCAAAGCGTTGTTCCAAAGGAGAGAGACCAACAGAGCTTGTCATGTTAAATGTGACTTACATATTACATATTAATGCCACTCTCTCTCTCTTTCTCTCAGATTCTCTTTTTCTCTCTCTCCCTCTCCCTCTCAAAACAGAGGAGTCACGTGATCGATGGGAGAGAAAAAGAAACAAAGAAACAAAGAGCCAAAAACCCAAAAACCCCTTTCAATGTCGCACCCTGTTTGACATAATATCTACTGTAAAAGGTAGCTCGGTGCCTCTCAAAGTTTACTGCTCTCTCTCTCTCTCTCTCTCTCTCTCTGTGGGTGGTGTGTCGTTGTAAGAGAAGAGAGTTGTACTACTCATGAGAACAGAGACAAAAAAAAGCCAAGGCATATATTGCTCTTTGCATTTCTTGCAGTGAGTGAATGCTTTCTCTGCTCTCTGTGATTCTGTTTGGACTTAGAAAGTTATAGAGATTGTGTGCGTCTGGTGTGTTTGTGTGTGTGTCTCAGAGAGAGAGAGAGAGAGAGAGAGAGAGAGAGAGAGAGGTACTGTGATAGATAGAAATGCAGCAGCACCTGATGCAGATGCAGCCCATGATGGCAGCCTATTACCCCAACAACGTCACCACTGATCATATTCAACAGGTTCTTTCTTCCTCCTTCCTTCCCTACCTCTCTGCCTTTTCTTGCCTCTTTTTCTATGTGAAGCTTCTTGGGCTTATGCACTCTTTGGCTTTTGTTTTGTTTTTCAATGTAAATGTTGTATTTTTGTATTCATGGTTCCTCATCATCTGCTCAAGCTAGTGTCTTTTGGTGCTACTTGTGCGTCTCTTGTATTCTTTAAAAGTTTTGATGAGTATTGTTCTTTTGGGGGGGGGGGGTGGGTTTCTTGTTCTTTTGGGTATTGCTGTAATTATGATTTGAAGTTTAAATGGATGTGGCTAGTGGTAAATGGGTCGGGTTTATGATTGATTTTTCTCTTTTGTTTGTGACTAGCTGGGTTCAGGTGTGATGCTGCTTTCATAAGCTTTTCTCTTTCTTAGATTATTACATGGTTTGCAAGTCTAGTTGTGAGGGCAGAGTTGGTGTTACATCTCTTATTGTTTATTGTTCTCACAAATAACTGGATCTATAAAGTTTATTTTACCCGTCTTTGCTTGGCCTTTAATTATTGTATGTACTGTATTTTGTGTAGGATTTAATATTGATGAATAACATCACTATCTTGGTATCCCATGCTCACTCCTTTTGCTTTTAACGTAGTTTTTTAGAGAGTCTGAGATAGATTTGGTGTCTTTTTGGCTACCATCTTGCAGCTGGGAAGGGTGGGTGAGATCACCTCCAAATACTACTGTATTCCTGCGAAGCCATATTCTTCTGGCTATTTTGACCATTAGTTCAACTTCTTCCTTCTCAAGTTTCTCAAATAGCTCACATAGGATATGTAGGAAATCATCACCTCTGCTGGAGCAGTTTAGAAATTTTTTGAAGACAATCCCCCCATCCGTCATTTGATGATGGACACCGTCACTGAATATGGCTGGTATTCTTCACATCCAATTCACAAAAGGGCACAACGAGTCCTGAACAATCATTTTTTTTAAAATAAATTTCTTTGGTTGGCAACAAATTATTGCATGCCTTCCATAAGAACACTTTCACCACCCTCGGGACATTTATTTGCCATATCCTCTTTCACACTTGTATAAAGGGGCGGTTGAGCTTTCTCTTACAGCCTGCATGAATCTATTCTTTTCCAGATGATATGCGCTTTTCACTGAGAATTCCCCATTTGACGCACAAATCCAAGTTAATTGATCAATTTGTCTATTGGGGCTAATTCCCAAACTACAGATCCTCTCGGCCTTGTTGCAATTTGGTAGCATCAAAGCGTTATTCTCACATATTTAAAATCTTCAATTTCATTTCATATATGCTTCAGTTTGGTGATGTTTTAGCATTAAATATCTGCAGTGAATTAGAAATTACTAACAGGTGATTAAAATGAAGAGAAAAAAAAATAGATAGGTGTAATCAGGAGAAAGATGCCCAATTTGTAAGGGCTTCTTGGGGAAACTAATTAGTTTGGCTGCCTTGTTAAAGTATGGAAGAAACCTGCAGCCGAAACTATGGGTTGTTAGATTATCTTAAAAATGTGGATAATTAAACTTCCCCTGTAAATCTGGAGAAAATTGTTTGAGATTATCTTCAATTTTTAAAATGCTCTTGATGTGTGCAAATTTTAAGGAATTCTCTAAAATCATTTGGCTAGTACGGATGACTCATCCCAATTGGTATGTCAACCTTAATGGGTTTTATTTATGTAGGACATGCAAACAAGCCTTGAATTGATACATATGAAATTTACCTGAGCAATACTTGCATCCACATAGCTTAATCTTGTTGCTAAATATGAGAAGACTTAAGACTTAAGATTGGTCATGGCTGATGAGATACTGTCCTAACTTGGGCTTCACACATGATTAACTCAGCAGAGTGGAAAGTTGAGGTCCCCTAGTCATTGACTAGGGAATTTAGGTTTGATCATGACAATTATTTGCATTTTTTTCCATGTAAAAGACGCACCTACTGCCTTCTTAGACACATGCCCTTGTACTATGATGCACATATAAGCATTATCATGTAGTCAAGAGTTCTCTTGAAATTTCTGACCTCTAATACATATGTTGACCGATGATCGATGTTTGTGTTGTGATAGTTATCATATAACTCGTAATATAATCACCGTCATTTTAAGGATTTAGGTATGTGTTATGCTTATGGTGTAACCATAAGTCCCCCATGTGGTATTTTTTTATTATTGCTTGGAAGAATATCATTCTGTTGAATCAGTCCAAAAATGTGTATAGAAATAATTCACCTTTTTGCATTTATGATTAAAAAGAATTTCTTTTACCTACCAATAATTCCACTTGGTGACTTTATGCACATTGTGAAGGTTGGCAGTCATTTGTTGTTTTATTAAGATGAGAAATGATATGTGCATCAGTTTCTTTTCTCTTTCTCGTACTTAGATGTTTCTCTTGCATACTTCCTGTGTAACAGGGTTGCGCTTTGCGCTTTTAATGATAATTTGCTTACTTATATATAAAAAAAAAGAATTGTTAGCCAATCTAATTTTGCATTTAATTCTAATGAACATGTGTTCTTTTTGAGAAAGTGACACTTAGCGTTCAGTGTGTAAATCATGTCAAATTGTGTTGCATCACTAAGCATTGCTGTATCTTGTGAACAATATCAATCACAAATCTTACCTGTTGTACTGGCCTTTTTAATTAGAAAGTAATCTGTGTTTTCCCCACACATCAGTTGAAGTTAATAGCTCTTTAGTCATAATAAGAGAAGTGCAACTCTTTTTAAAGACATGTTAATAACAATGACTTTCCCTTTAGTCAATAAGCTTGGTTACCATGATGCTATGCCTTTTAAGTTGGTACCCTTATTTTTGACTATGGAAAAATACATATTTCCCATAAGTGGTATGGAGGGAGTTTGGTTTAGGTTTTAGAAAGTGGCACTTGATCCATATAAAGTCCACTACCTTTTTACTGTTCCAACATCAGAGTGCGACCAACAGCCATAGCCACAAACAACAGTAGGTGGACGAAGTGCTACTTTTCTAAATTGTAGGTATGTAAAGTGTTACTTTTTCTTGAAGCACACATCTGCACGTGCGTGTGCAGTGTGATGGACGCTAATGGAGTACATTTTGGGTTGGTAAAGTGCCACTTTCTAAGCCATAAATTGACAAAACATACTTGCCTGATGCCATATGTGATCAAAGTGTAGTTCTCCCTTCAATTATTTTGCGTCAACCACTCGACCTAATTGTTATGGCCTTGTTCATTTGTATAGTATACATACCCTATAATACTAGGGTATGTTACCCTCAGGTGCAAGTTTCGGGTGTGGGTATCACATTTGTTTTGATCCCAGGTAGAAGCTAAATTAGTTACTTTCCCAAGCTTTCTTCTTCAATGCCCTAGGGTAAAGTTAATGTATATATAGCGCACTATTTGGACTGTGTGTACGTTTAGTGACATTGAGAAATTTAACTGGACACGTAACAGAATTTATTTTTCAACTTATCAATGTTTTCCTCTCTTTGTTCAACACCCTTGATGGGGTACTTGCCCAGCTATGCGCATGTTCAGTGTTTGTCTTATACTCGTATCCATGTCTTATCTCCAATATGGGTGCTTCACACATTTCAGTCCATGTATCATGAGTAATAGAACTTTGCCTAATCTTTGTCTTTCTCTTTGTGTTACGGATCTAAAGTGTTATCATAGAGGTTAATAATTTGCCTAATTATTATTATGTTGCTTGCACTCAATAGATATAATTGACAAACTTGAATAAACTATTTCCTGTTATTATTATGGTACTGTAATAGTTTTGAGAATGTCCATAAGGAGAGGAGATGGGGGATTGGATATAAGAGTAGCTCTTTTATGGAAATTAATATGGAGGTTTGAGAGTAAAGGAATAATAGTGGAGGAGAGTAGTAGCCGCCAACTATGGTAGAACCATAGTGGTTTGAAAATTTAAAAGGTTCTTTCTCCCTTAGGTGTAGGCCCTTGGATAGATATCTCAAAAAGAAAGGCGATGAGCTCCTTTGAAAGGGGGATCAATATCAATCTGAAAGTAGGCAAGGTCGTAAATTTTTTCTGAAATGATATCTTTGTGGTGACTTTTCTTTTAGAGGATTCTCTGAATTTTCTCATAGCTTGTGATAAGGATTCTAAGATGGATATCAAATGAGCTGGGTGTCTATATGGTGCTTGTCTGTATAGAAATATTCGTTTTTTTAGTTCCCAGTCATTTATTGGTGTAACCATCAAATTCAGCAAGTTACAATGATGCAGGGATAAGGAAGGTACACTTCTTCAAAGCTCCATGTGCATCTGTATGTGAGGTTTATATATTTTAATTATAGCCTATGTATTTCTTTGAGAGAGTGGAGATTGGATTTCTCTTTGTTTGATTTTAGTTTTTGGCTGAGTAAAACTGCAAGAAATAGAGTTCAGCTGTTCCTTCAAACACTTGGATGTGAAAAAAGCAGTGATGACTAATTGGATGTGTATGGTGATTTTGGTCAATTTGAAAATTTGTAATGTGGGAGTTTGGCCTTCTGCCCAGAGGGAATTCTTAAACAAAGCCTAAGCTATGAAAGCTATGAAACTAATAGGTGATTTTTGGCACAATAATCATGATTTGCATATGTATGGTAATGGCAGCTCATGAGCTTTGAAGCGTGAACATAAATAGAAAGTGAAAATACATTCAATTGTTGATTTGAATGAGATATTTGAGTTTATATCTTTTTGTAATTCAGTATCATTGTATGAGTTTCAGGTTTTTTTATTAAAAATTCTGTTTTGCATGAATTGGTGATCCTCATGAAGAAGAAATAGCTAGAGCATTGGCTGCAAAAATGATCTTTCTAAATTTGCGGATAATTGTTAGCTCTTCAAAGTAAATATGAATGACTGATTACTACAGTACAAGTAAAATGATGAGTTCAAGACTTTCATTATTGTTATTTGTAATTTACTGGCTATTAATTCTTTCATTGTGTTTCCTAAGTGTTTCTAACTTCATTGTTTATACATGCAGTATCTGGATGAGAACAAGTCACTAATTTTGAAGATTGTTGAGAGCCAAAATTCAGGAAAACTGGGCGAGTGTGCAGAGTAAGCAATAATCTTTTTAACTTTCCAATTTAATGGATTTTGGCTTGCTTGTCTTATATTGTCTCAGCTTGCAACTAACCCACATAATAACCAAAAATCTTGATCCTCTGAGTAACATTGATTGTGCTGAGAATGTCTCTCCGAGACACTTTCATTTTTTCTTCTTCTCTGCAATCAATTACAAGGCATAAAAACTTTCATTTTGTATTCTGACTACACCTTCATGATTTCCATTATACTTGTCAATTTTGGTAGTACTTATTCAGAAAGGAATCTATTCTAGTCTTGCTAACTGTAATCTGACATTGAATTTATCTTATGATTCGATGATCTTGACTTCAAACTAATGATTTTTTTTTTTTTTTGATAAGTAATGAAAACTTTATTTAAAAAAGTGTAAGGTATGGAGGTCTAGATGTGCTTATATGTATATTTACTCTTCTTGAAACAACTCATTTAAAAGTCGTGATGGCCATGAATTTATCAGAACTCCGTAGTTAAGCGTGCTTATGCGAGAGTAGTATTAGGATGGGTGACCTCTTGAGAAGTCTGGTTCGGGGGAGCCAAAAGTGGACAATATTGTGTGTTAGGGTGGGGCGGGTTGTTACAATGCGCCCAACCAATGAAAGCCCCAAATAGACCCTTGGCCCAACTCCAATTGGGCCCCTTCATCACTCTTAATGGGCTTATGCTCTATCATGGGAAATGCGTCAAGATTGGCCTACTTGGGCTCTCCTCCCTCCTAATTGGGGCCCTCTGTGGGCCTCGACCTACCAGGCCCAAAGCCTGAAATAACTTAGACCCACTACAAGGTGGTAAAAGGAACAGATTGCATTTGAAGTTTATTAAAATTACTTGTGTTTATTAATTAAATTATCTTAATGATTGAAGCTTTTCATAAGATCAATGCGGATAAACTCCTTCTGACCTTGCAGGAGAAACAATATATAGTTAGCTGTAATGCGGTATAAAATTTGTATGTTTTAACTGCTAGAAGGGTTAATAAATTCTCTCTATTGATGCAGGAACCAAGCAAGGCTACAGCGAAACCTTATGTACCTGGCTGCAATTGCAGATTCTCAACCCCAACCCCCTTCCATGCATGGTCAGGTACAAATCTTGTTTTTCTCTCTCTATCTTATCCACTCAGTTCCTTTATTTTCTAATTGATGCTCATTTGAGCCTTCCTGTTTCGTGTTGTCTGTTGAAACTTGAACGATGTTTGATATCTTGCATATGAAATAAATAATGGAGTTATGAAAAAAAATGAAATAAATAATGGAGTTGTGCTGTTTCTGGGTCTGTTTTTACAACCTTTTTCACCACACTAAATTCCTTAAAAAGGTTGATTGTAGTTGTGTTGAAATTGTTCATGTAATCATGGTAATAAAGTTAAATGCTACTATATTTAACACTACCTCTCAATGTCCGGCAGTTTCCCTCCAGTGGCATTATGCAGCCAGGAGCGCACTACATGCAACACCAACAGGCTCAACAGTTGACACCACAATCGCTTATGGCTGCACGCTCCTCCATGTTGTACAGCCAACAGCCATTTTCGGCACTGCAACAGCAGTTGCACAGCCAGCTTGGTATGAGCTCTAGTGGAAGTGCAGGACTTCACATGATGCAAAGTGACGCTAGTCATGCAGGAGGCAGTGGGCCACTCGGGGTTGGAGGGTTTCCTGATTTTGGTCGTGGTTCCACCGGAGAAGGCTTGCAGGGTGGTAGGGGGATGGCAGGTGGAAGCAAGCAAGATATTGGGAGTGCTGGGTCTGCTGATGGGCGAGGGGGGAGCTCCACAAGCCATGATGTTGATGGGGGTGAGACTCTTTACTTAAAAGCTGCCGATGATGGGAATTGAGAGGTGAGAATGAAGACTTAGTCGTTGGTTAGCATCTGAACTTAGGAGACATAGGTGAGAAATATGAATTTAGGTGGAAAAAGAGAGACTTGCTGCTTAAAGTACTGTCACTTCATGCGACAGTGCTGAGGATTTTACCCTCAAACCTGTGTGTTTATGTTTTCTAAAGTAGTCAGAATGATGCATCCTGTGGTTGTGTATCATGTAAATTTGTAGGTCATATTGTGATGTGTTTTAATGTTCTGTCAGTTTTAACTGTGCTTTCTTTGTTGATTATGGATGAGTTTTTATGTTCTCATTTTATGTTAGTTTAGTAATCTGAAATCTCCTAATAAACGATTCCAAGTAAAATCCTAGAAATACTAAGTCAACCTACTCTCTCTTTCTACTTCCCTTTGAGCACGAACCTATTCTGGGTCTAAATTTAGAGCTAGTATTGTTAAGCTTGTTTCATGTAGGTAGGTTTTTCTAGGGTCCAGCTTTTTCACGAGCTTTGTAAGCATATTTCAACATTAGTTTCCTTTATGAAGCTAATCTAATATCATATTTTACTGGTGTAAATTATTATCATTACTTTTTTACTGGGGTAAATTAGTTACTCAATTATTGACTAGACATATAGCTGCATATAGAGTAAGTGGTTAATAAGTGTTTAATCGGTGATTCTCATGTAAGAAAGTAGTTATATAATGTAGTTGAGTTTATACTCATAAGCTTAAGCTTTTGGGTTGAGTGGTGCTTCAATATAGTATGTTATAGTGTCATAGATAATATCATAGTTAATAGTAGTGTGTGATATGATGGATGATGGTGGTGGTCTCTTTGATAGTTGGTGCGGGGATGGTGTGAATGCATGGATGGTGAGTCACTTTTTTGTAGTTGGAGCAAAGACTCCGAATGAGACATATAAAGTTTATATAGCCCACACAAATGATCATAGAGTTGGTTCGTTAAATTAAGAAAACTTCTGTTTGAGGGAGAGAATGAGAGTATAGCGGTATGGTGGATGATAGTGGTCCCTTCCGCAATGGGGTGGGGACAATGGGCTAGCATGCATGTATGGTTGGTTGCATGGATGATCAAGATGCATGGCGCCCACATAGCCCACACAAATGATCCTAGAGATGTGTATAAGATTATTAAAGCTTTTGTTTGACGAGGGATATACTCATGAGTGTTGAATATACATGCATGAGCGTAAAATGCATGTTGAATCTCGCAGTAGAAAAATGTCTCGAGTGTAAATGATTATTAACTTGATATAACGTAGTTAGGCTTAATCTTTCAGGTTGAATGGTGCTTCAATAAGTTATATTATATTTTCACTAGAAGACTCCTCAATATGTTGATTTCCTGGACTCCTAGCTACCATACAAAAAGCAATACTACACTTTTTTTTTTTAGGTTTCCTGAAAAATTGTATTTCCTAAACTATCAAAATAAACAAGTAATAGCTCACAAGTTTTCATTTCTGCTTCTTGGAAAATGTTTCCAGATTTTTACTCTACTCTTGAAAACATTTTGGGTTGTTATCCTACAATCTAGGTCGTGATTTTTCCGTCTTTGGGTTCTTATTAAACAAACAAATGGAAAATAGAGTTTTCTGAATTTATTTTCCTGTGGAACAAACAAAACCTATGGAAGTACTCTACCCAATTTGATCCTTTTTTTTTTTTAAAAAAAAAAATTTAATTTTTTGTTTCTGGTCAAAATGTGAATGTTAGTGTAAACTCTTGGAAGTTAAATTGAATGATTTATAACTGTGAAACCTTCGGTATGGCACTGGGCAAAGAAAGCTGAATGATATGAATATTTGTAGTGGATTTTTCTTTTCCCTAATTCCTTTCCATCGTCTAATTGATTCAAAGCAATATATGTCATTTATTTGTTGTCCCTGTTGAATCAATTCACTTTTAGGTCCAATTAGCAGTAAATTATAAATGCGATACCTTTACCCTATTCCCTTCTGTCCCATATAAAGTCAAGTAGGGTAACTTTAAAGGAATTTTTTTATTTTTATTTTTTACAGGACTCATAACTTTGATGAACTGTATGATGGTTGGGGTCGGGGTAAGGCACTTATTTTGCTTGTTTATCATTATTTCATAAAATTACTAGTCATTAAATAAATCACAACTTCACCGACGGGAGTTTTCTAAGGGTTAAAATTATTAGATTACTACTTATTTTAAAAGTTTAAGTTTGTGTAAGGCTCATATAATAATTATTACATGAATAATGCTCATGTAACCGATATGCTTGAGTATTATAAATACAAGACAGATACTCATAAGAGTTGTAAGGAGTTAGCAATTCAATTTAGTACTTGTACGTGTTCAATTAAGAATATTAATTAAATGATTAAATTAAGGAAAAAATCATATTTCATCCTTAAGTTTTCATCTGATTTGAATTTAGTTCTTAGGTTTTCAATTTTAAGAATAAGATCCTTATGTTTTACTCAAGTTTTGAAATTGGTCCCTTTATTACTTTACCATTAAAAATTAACGATTTTCTATTTGTCACGTGTGTCTCATTTGACACGCTAAGGTCTATATCAACATCAAAGTTAATGATTTTTCCTTTAATACTACAAATCTAGAAGATTAAGATGATAAAGAAGATGGTTATTGTTTTTTAAGTTGCGTCTTTTGTTTTTTGTTTATGTTAATGGATGAATTGACGCTTAATTATATGACATTGATATTAGGTATTGATATGAACGCTAGCATGTGAATTGAGACACAAGTGATATATGACAAACCATTCATTTTGATGAAAAGTGATAGGAGACCTATTTAAAATCTAGACAAAACTTATGGACCATACTCTTGAAATTAAAAACTCAAGGACTAAATTCAAATCATATAAAAACCTAAGGACTAAATATGATTTTTCTCTTAAATTAATCATTTTATATCAGATTAAGTTTTTGAGATACCTTGTGATTTAACATGGTATGAGAAAAAATATCCTGAAT
The DNA here is from genome assembly GCA_900184695.1 of Betula pendula. NCBI lineage: Eukaryota > Viridiplantae > Streptophyta > Magnoliopsida > Fagales > Betulaceae > Betula > Betula pendula. The sequence goes on along the minus strand of FXXK01002453.1, from coordinate 23,198 downwards.
GTAAACATTGTCTCCGTCATTCATGTTCCATTTAAATTAAATATTTCATACGTTGAGCTCACTTATTAAGAGAAAGGCTTGCCTTTAGACGTTGGTGGGAGAGAATGAGAAGTGGAGCAAGGCTTTCTTAATTACTAGCTAATGACTTATTGCCTGCTTTTTATTGATTATCAAACCACAATTATATGAAAATATATTCTAACAATTATTTAATTAATTACTTGTTGAAATTTGAAAATTAAAGAACGTGGATAGGGAGGGGGCTTCAAGGAAGGAGGATTTGAGAAAAGACAAAATTAGAAAAAAAGGAAGAGTTGACTATAGTAGATATTGTTTCAATCTAGACCATGCAAGACACCACCTCGTCAATATATGTTGGTGGCACAAAAATTCTAATATGACTGCCTCATCAGAGCACTCCTTGGAAGCTTCCACTATAATACAAAAATGAAAAAATGAAAAAAATAAAATAAAAGCAAGCAATATTACTAAAAATAGAGGTTGCAGTGAATCTGATTATCCAAAGGGGAAAGAATAGAGGGAAAAAAAAAAAAATATTGAAGAAACTCGCACTTCTAGTGAGCCTATTCTAAATTCATCACGAATTTTAGTTTTATGCCTACTTCAAAATTATTATGGAACCAAACTAGAATGGGCAAATCCTAGTTGCCAAATTCTAGTAATAGAATTGGCAAATCCTAGTGTGTCACTCGTAGGATTACAGGCCTAAATTTAAGTCTACAAAGGCTTAGTAAATATTTAATCCGGTTGTAATTAAGACTTTCTTCTATAGTAGAAGAATTTGCTGGTGGCTAATTGCCCCTAGATTGATTTTTATTTTGAAGAGTTCTTTAACAGTTTCCTATTTTGTCCAACAAAACTGCCAGAGCCACCAGCAAATTCTTCTACTATAGAAGCGATGAACTACTCCTATGAGTTCGTTGCATACCACTCAATTGGAGGACAACACGTGAGAAAACTATACGAGAAAAATATGCCCTTCGGAATTAAGGAAGCGCAGGATACAAAAAGGATGGTAAGCACCTCACTCATTCATTTGAAACACACACCAAACTATCTCTTTCTTCTCCTCAAGGAAGAAGAGTTTTATTTAAATTTTGTTTTATTTTTATTTTTTAGTCTTTCTTATCAAAAAACAAAAAACAAAAAAAAAACCAAAAAAGAAAAGAAAAGAAAAAGCAGATTTATTGGCTAATAACAACTTTTTTTTTTTTTTTTTTTTTTTTTGCGAGTGGCTAATAACAACTTAACCAAAGAAACTCTTGAAAATAACATCGAGCTGATTATAGAATATATGGTGGAGTATCTCGTGATTTGTATCCTTCATCAAAAGTGGAGTATAAAAATCCGAACAAGCTATCTGGAAAATCTATCTCAGACTGAGAGTGATCACTTTCTTTGTCAAAGACATGAGTGCTGGAAACTCTGTTATTGAGATGTTCATCATTTGCCATCATTGACTGTGGAGTAGTGGGATTGGGGAGGTGGCTGCTTGGTCGTCCTTCTGTGAGCATCGTATTAATAGTACCATCGGGACTATTAATAATGTTGGAGTTTTTGCCTGTGAGTAGCTGGACCACTGCTCGGAACTCTGAGACATTTCTGGTGTTCACCATTATTGGGCTTGATATATACTTTATCTTCATTGGCTTTTTCTCTATTTTCATCGGATTTATTTGTCTCTCAGGATAATTCTCATGTCTACTAAGTTTACCCTTTTCCATTGACGTCACACAAGAGCAAGAGAGAGAGAGAGAGAGAGAGAGAGAGAGAGATTAGGGTTTGGTATGCATTCATGCATTTTTGCTTCCTCTTATCTATAGGCAAAAGGGGCGGGCGGAGTTTGAGTGAGCTTCCAAGAAAAAAGCCTTGAAGGACCAACTGGATGAAATGTCAAAAAAGAGAAAGAAAGAAAAAGATGTACTGATCAGGGCAAAACATAAGGGCATTTATCATGAGGATGATATATAGCTTCCAATCTTGACCAGCATAAACATTAGTGTGAAAAGCGGCAGATGAACTGTACGTACATATTATATACACATATCTATATATCTATATATAAAAGCACGGTAATAACTTGAAAAACGATAGTCATATCTGCGATATATTCTAAAATAATTGTAGGGACTGTCGACACTAAAAGAGTCGATCTGTATAGAGCATAATCTTACATATATATATAGTAAGAAACTATTGTAAAACCTAGCATTCATGCAACACCTTCATAATTCATTAATTTACTTAATGTGTGACTAATTTTTTAGGTTGTTACAATCTTATCAGAACCCATGTCACATTAATATAATGCCCCAAGGCTAAATTAATGGTGCTTCTAGATTTTTTTCAAACCATTTGTCATGTGTGTGCTATTTATAAGTAATGATACATGTTACATTTATGTTTTTTTTTTGTGTCTATTCAAAATTGATGTGGTTTTTAAAATTATAATTGAATCAAAATTTAATAGTGGCCTATCATAAATTCAATGGTAATTTTTTTTTAAAAAAAAAAAGAAAAAAGAAAAGACTGTGTTATAAAAAACAATCATTCGAATCATACTTGGCACGTAAAGTGTACATATATTTAGAAGAAGATAAATAATGCTACTCTTCATATTTATTTATTATATTTAATTATTTCACATCAAATGACATAATTAATGTATTTTAAGTAATGTTTTATGTTAATCCCTTAAAAAAAAATCCTTAAAATCAATCTATTACGTGACGTCAATTATTAGACTTTTCAGTCGTCACAAATTTAATTCACGTGCGAACGCAAATGCTGTTTCTCCGATTCTCCATGAACCATCGGGGTCGGGCCGGGGGAGCCCATCACTCCATCAGCGACTGCCTGAAGATTCATAGGTTGAAATATCTGGATCAACTTTCGTGGGTTGACTTGGTCAACGTTTTGACTTTTGAAATTTTCTAGTATATATATATATATTCCAGTTTTTTTTTTTTTTTTTTTTTTTTAATCAAATGGGGAAAAGGTTACATATTCCAGGTTATCATTAAAGCAAGGTAATTATGCTAAAGTCAAACGTCTAATTTCTATCCCTTTCAACCTGTGGTTCGTTAAAACATGTCTTTTAAATTAAGTATATGATTACAATTCATATATAAAAAAAAGAATTAAAGATATATTCTTTATGGTTGTGGTTCACCCTGATTGCTTTAATGTGTGTGTGTATATATATATAAGCTTATCAATATTGCTGGAATCATAAAGTTATGTATATGCGTTGCAGAAATTTACGGAGAACATAAAATAAGAGAATTATAGCGAAAGCAAGAAAGAAAAAAGAATACAAAAACTTACGCGTGGTTTAATATTAAATATTTACGTCTATCACTTTGAATTGTTCCAAGAATGTGCTCTCATTGACTCATTATTTACAATACAAAAGCTCTTATTATAGAGAACGTATGTGAGAAATTTTAGGTTTACAATTTTTTTTTTTAATTTTTTTTTATAAAGAGATCGATATGGTACAGCATGATTGAGAATGAGATAAATCTAAATTTTGAGAAATCCAATCATGTTGTGCCACTTTACTTTGTAAGAATTTTTTTTTTTTTTTGTAAAAAATTTTATAACCTAACATTTCTCAAAAAATATATATATATACTAAGATACCTATTTAGTATAGGTTCTTTCGATCTCCTATTCCCACAGTATAATATGAGGAATGTTCAGAAAGAATATTATATGCCATGTGTTGGGTCTTATATTCCAATTAGGCGAGTCTAAAGAGAAAACTAGCTAAAAGAGAAATAAATTAGCAGTCCCATCATTCTATTCAAACTAACTTATTTGAATAGAAAAAAACGAAAAAGAAAAAAGAAAAAAAGAAAAAAGATCAGAGTTTTATTTTGTCGTTTGCTTTTCAACATGAAGATCCTTTCAAATATCAACTATTCAAATGAATTTTTAAATGTGGTCCGCATTATTCAGGCACTTTTCAGTCACAAGTATAATTCACGTGCGAGCGCAATATTTGCTGTTTCTCCGATTCTCCATGAACCATCGGCGACTGCTCAACGATTCCTAGGTTGAAATATTTGGGACTTTTGGCTAGGGGAGAAAAAAGAATAAAATTTTGCTAAAAATCTAGATAAAATTTTCTTGCTGGATTTAATCATGTTGCCAAATTTTGAAATTTTGAAAGTGCCACACCAACCCTCAATCATTAGACCACACCTTATTTTTGAAACAAATTTCAAAAATAACATTTTTAGGCCTTAAGAGTTTCTAAGTTATGATTCATTACTTATTCTAATATAGGCCAATTATTAGGGCTCACTTAGAGCATTAGCAGCAGCTTCCCTTAAACTCCATTCCCTTCCCTAGTGTAGGGAAAACTGTTAAAAAAACACAAAAAAGTCCCTGCAGCAGCTTCCCTAAGTGTTCCCTAAACTATAGAAACACCAAGGGAACCACTTTTGGTTCCCTTCATCTAAGGAACCAAAAGTGGTTCCCTTAGCATTATTAAAATATAAAAAACTTTCTCTCTCCTCTACCATTTGTTTAAAACAATATTTAAATGATTTCTCTTTCCTCTCTCTTTCTTCTAACATTTAATTTAAATAGTATTTAATTCATGTAGGGAAAGATGAAGGGAAGCTGCTGTGGAGTGCATTTAACTAGGGAACTAAAAAATGGTTTTGTTCCCTACATTAAAGAAAAGCTTAAGGGAAGCTGCTGCTAATGCTCTTAAGGTCCAACCAAAATCTTAAAATTGGGGGTGTTATACTAGCCCTCTTCACTCTTTAATTGGGCATGATTTATGTCTGTTAGAATGTATTTTATGTGCATCCAATCTAATGATAATCCTGTTTGTAGTGTGCCTTTCAAGAGCAATTCTGATTTGACCTAAGGTGGTAAAAGGAACAGATTGCATTAGAAGTTTATTAAAATTAGTTGTGTTCATTAATTAAATTTTCTTAATGATTGAAGCTTTTCATAAGATCAATGCGGATAAACTCCTGCTGAACTTGCAGGAGGAACAATTAATATATAGTTGGCAGTAACAGGGTATAAAATTTGTATGTTTTAACTGCTAGAAGAGTTAATAAATTCTCTCTATTGTTGCAGGAACCAAGCAAGGCTTCAGCGAAACCTTATGTACCTGGCTGCAATTGCAGATTCTCAACCCCAACCGGCAACCCCCTTCCATGCATGGTCAGGTACAAACCTCATTTCTCTCTCTATCTTATCCACTGATCAGTTCCTTTATTTTCTAATTGATGCTCATTTGAGCCTTCCTGTTTTGTGTTTTCTGTTGAAAAATTGAACGATGTTTGATATCTTGCATATGAAATAAATAAAGGAGTTGTGCTGTTTCTGGGTTTGTTTTTACAACCTTTTTCACCACACTATATTCCTTAAAAAGGGTTGATTGTAGTTGTGTTGAAATTGTTCACGTAATCATGGTAATAAAGTTAAATGCTACTATATTTAACACTACCTATCAATGTCCTGCAGTTTCCCTCCAGTGGCAATATGCAGCCAGGAGCGCACTACATCATGCAACACCAACAGGCTCAACAGTTGACACCACAATCGCTTATGGCTGCACGCTCCTCCAAGTTGTACAGCCAACAGCCATTTTCGGCACTGCAACAGCAGTTACACAGCCAGCTTGGTATGAGCTAGCTCTAGTGGAAGTGCAGGCTTCACATGATGCAAAGTGACGCTAGTCATGCAGGAGGCAGTGGGCCACTAGGGGTTGGAGGGTTTCCTGATTTTGGTCGTGGCTCCACTGGAGAAGGCTTGCAGGGTGGTAGGGGGATGGCAGGTGGAAGCAAGCAAGATATTGGGAGTGCTGGGTCTGCGCGCTGATGGGCGAGGGGGGCGCTCCACAAGCCATGATGTTGATGGGGGTGAAACTCTTTACTTAAAAGCTGCCGATGATGGGAATTGAGAGGTAAGAATGAAGAATTAGTCGTTGGTTAGCATCTGAACTTAGGAGACAAAGGTGAGAAATATGAATTTAGGTGGAAAAAGAGAGACCTGCTGCTTAAAGTACTTTGTCACTTTATGCGACAGTGCTGAGGATTTTACCCTCAAACCTGTGTGTTTATGTTTTCTAAAGTAGTCAGAATGATGCATCCTGTGGTTGTGTATCATGTAAATTTGTAGGTCATATTGTGATGTGTTTTAATGTTCTGTCACTTTTAACTGTGCTTTCTTTATTGATTATGGATGAGTTTTTATGTTCTCATTTTATGTTAGTTTAGTAATCTGAAATCTCCTAATAAACGATTCCAAGTAAAATCCTAGAAATTCTAAGTCAACCTCCTCTCTCACTCTACTTCCCTTTGAGCACGAACTTATTCTGGGTCTAAATTTAGAGCTAGTATTGTTAAGCTTGTTTCATGTAGGTAGGTTTTTCTAGGGTCCAGCTTTTTCACGAGCTTTGTAAGCATATTTCAACATTAGTTTCCTTTAAGAAGCCAATATCATATTTTACTGGTGTAAATTATTATTATTAATTTTTTACTGGGGTAATTAAATGAGTTACTCAAATATCGACTAGCTAGACATATATATATCTGCAAGTGGTTGACCGGTGATTCTCATGTAAGAAGTGTAAGTGGTTAATATAGTGTAGTTGAATTTATACTCATAAATTTAAGCTTTTGGGTTGAGTGGTGTTTCAATATACTATCTTATAGTGTCACTAGAGGACTTGCCAAAGTATCAGAGTTAATAGTAGTGTGTGATATGATGGATGATAGTGGTGGTCTCTTTGATAGTTGGAGCGGTGATAGTGTGTATGCAAGGATGGTGAGTCACTTTTGTAGTTGAAGCAAAGATTGTGTATGAGACATGTAAAGTCTATATAGCCCACATAAATGATCATAAAGAAGGTCTGTAAGATTAATAAAACTTTGTTTGAGGGAGAGAATGAGAGTGTAGCAGTATGGTGGATGATGGTAGTACCTTACGCAATGGGAGTGGGGACAGTGGGCATACATGGATGGTTGGTTCCTTTTGTAGTTGGAGCAGGGATGAAGATGTGTGGCACACATTAGGCCCACATAGCCCACACAAATGATCCTAGAGATGTACATAAGATTATTAAAGCTTTTGTTCGAGGAGGGATATACTAATGTAGTAATGGACTCATAGGTGAGGAGAAGATTGCTGAATATGCATAAGTGTAAAATGTTGAATCTCACAGTAGAAAAATGTCACAAGTGTAAATGATTAATAACTTAATATAACATAGTTAGGCTAAAACCTATAGACTTAAAACTTTTGGGTTGAGTAGTGTTTCAATAAGTTATATTATAGTTTCAATAATGTTTCCAGATTTTTACTCTTCTCGTGATAACATTTTGGGTTGTTTTCCTACAATCTATGACGTGATTTTTTGCCTTTCGGTTCTTATTAAACAAACAAATAGAAAATAGAGTTTTTTTGAATTTATTTTCCTGTGGAACAAGCAAAACCTATGGAACCACTCTACCCCATTTTGATCCTCACTTTTTTTTTTTTTTTTTTTTTTTTTTTTTTTTTCAAAATGTGAATTTTGGTGTAAACACTTGGAAGTTAAATTGAATGATTTATAACTGTGAACCCTTCGGTATGTCACTGGGCAAAGAAAGCTAAATGATTTGAATATTTGTAGTGAATTTTTCTTTTCCCTAATTCCTTCCCATCGTCTAATTGATTAAAAGCAATTGATGTCATTTATTTGTTGTCCCTGTTGAATCAATTCACTTTTAGGATGTAATAGTTTAATAAATTATATACGAAATGATAATGAATTGATGATGGAATGAATGATAATGATGAACGAATTGATGAAGAAATGGATTATGATTATATGAAAAGTACGACAAGTAGTTCGAGGAGTGAGTCTTGGCCTCCAAGTTCAGAAGAACAATTAAATGCAAAAGCCTGTCTACTTCTTACAATCTGGGCTTAATATACCTGCCACTACAAAGCCCACATACAACTGTCTAAAGCAAAGCCCACCAAGGAGACGTTATTTTGCTGTGAATATGTCTCTTCGTATTTTGTATGTTTTGGTTTTTATTACTTATGGTTTGTAATATATCTAAACAGCGTGATGTTGCAACTGTATGCCGTATGCCGTTTGTGGCATATACTGCAACTATCTTTTATTTGGTGCATCTGGTATGCACATGTTTGTATTATTAAAACATCTAACGTATTTTTAATTCACGAGGTATTTCAGTCAGCTCTATTGTGTTATGTGAATTATTCCTTGGTGTTTTAAAAGAAAAAAAAAATATTCCGCTGCGAGATTAGAACTCTGAGGTAGTAATGTCACGTGGAAACCGGAGGTTTCTGCTTACGGTTCTATTGCATAGAAACCGGGGCGTTACAGTTTGGTATCAGAGCAGTTTCTCTGGTGACCATATTAGATGTTAGAACCAAACTATAACTTAAGTAAGTTACAGTTTGGTATCAAAGCAGTTCCTCTGGTGACCATATTAGAAGTTAGAACCAAACTATAACTTAAGTAAGTTACAGTTTGGTATCAGAGCGGTCTGCTCTGGGCACCAGTTAAATTTTTGTGTCAAAATGTAACTTAAGTAAGTTACAGTTTGCTATTTTACTCCTTGGTATCATACTTACCTTGGAATTTGGGATACAACTTAGTATTAAATTGCGACTTGGATGAGTTGCAGTTTAATTAAGACCATACCTATGTTAGTAACTTACACAAGAGCTATAGTTAATGGAAAACCATTTTTTAAACTCTATAAAAGACTTTGTATGAATTTTTATAGATGTTAAGATTATTAACTGTTGTCTGCAGTAAAGATGTCTGGAGTTAGATAACAAGTATGTATGTGAATTGATCGACTTTTAAGTACCTATAATTATTCTTATTAGAGACTTACATCTCTATGATCTAAGGTATATATTAGAAATGTACTAAAGCATAGTAGATGAATTGTCTGAATATATATTTGTGTAAATAAATGATGTTTATGTATATCTATGTATGCCTTTGATTTGGATAAATATATATGTATGTATATGTCTATTGAGGTAGATATATGCCTATGTATAACTATATATGTGTGTATATATAAACTATCTTTGTATTTATATATATACCTTTATAAGTGTTTAATTACTCCCTCTATAAGCATTAAATTAGAGATTGGTGGTTAAGGTTTATTACTTCTTAAACGACCTGTAAACCTTGGGATAATTACAAACAATGACATGTCGTAATAACAGAAAGTCGAGACTTTAGGTCATGATTAAGGTTCTCTCCTAGGAATAGGAGGTGGAATTTCAATAACAAGAGAATCAGGTGAAAATTTTGGAGTATTTACTTGTTGTATTATGAAAATATGATGTGTTAAGGTGTAGCTAATAATCGATTAAATATTTGATTGATGTTACTAGGACTTGACCAAGAGTAAATGATGACTCGAAGATAATAATGCGATCAAATGATTTTGAGGTTATTTGAGGAATTGAATCTCCCATTTAAAGTTTTGAGATAAGATTCCTTGGCCGTCAAGGATTGGTCACTAGAATTAATATGTATGGTTGAGAAATCCATATGGTAGTATAGATTAAAGTTTATGGCATAAAGAGATTGGAATTGTTCTACCTTATGTCATAAGTTAGAATTATGAGGAATAAGATAAATAAGTTAACTTGTATAAGTAACATTCGATTGATTGATTGTTGTCTTGACCTAACAACAATAGAAAAGAGAACATTTGATGATGAGAGAGCCTGAGAATCTAAGGACAAAAGATGATTTCTAAAGCATACAGGTAAGACAGAAGTTCGTATGTCTTGCTTATGATAAGCCTTGATTTGGAAAATGCAGAATCACGATTGGAGCATGTGATTGTTATGGATAGACAAAGTCACCAAGTTGAGAACTGTCCCAAGAGAAACGCCAAAGGTAAGTGATAGTCAACAAGGCCAAAAGTATGCATCTTTGGTATGAATTCATACAGTCACATCAAGAAAGAGGCTAAAGTATGACAGGTACGATTCTTTGTTGATTGAATGTATGTGTTAGTTCTATGTTGTGAGAAGGTTATTATCTATTACACAAAACACAACACATTCCCTATAAAACGACATAAAGCAGCTGTCACAAAGTTGCCTCCAACTGTAAAGCACTCCTCTCTACAACTCTTCAGATGGAAGCCATGTAATTGGCAATCTTCTTTTAGATTGTTTCTTCTATCTCTAACCACAAACTCCACATCTCCACTTCCTGCGTAACAGTCACTGTCACTGATTAACTTGTGACATATGACCACAATAGAAGTAATTTGGGAGAGTTTGTGAGTCTCCCGTTTGGTCCAATTAGCAATAAATAATAAATGCGATACCTTTACTCTATGAGTAAATATGTATGTCACTCTCTATGTCTACTTTGGTTAACCAAAAGTGATGTGACTTTTAAAATCACTATTGATTTTATGATAGATCATTATTAACTTTTGATCAAATAGTGATTTTAAAAGTTACATCACTTTTGGTTGACATAAGATAGACATAGAGGGTGACTTGTATCATTACTCTTACCCTATTCCCTTTAATCCCAAATAAAGTAAAGTAAAGTAGGGTAACTTTAAAGGATTTTATTATTATTATTATTATTATTATTATTATTATTATTTCAATTTTACACGAGTCATAACTTTGATGAATTGTATGATGGTCGGGGTAAGACACTTATTTTGCTTGTTTATCATTATTTAATAAAACTAAAAGTCATTGAATAAATCACAACTCCACCAACGTGAGTTCTCTAAGGGTTACAATTATTAAATCATCACTTATCTCAAATATTTAAGCTTGTATAATGTTCATGTAATAATTATTACATGAAAATGCTCATGTAACCAATACGCTTGAGTATTATAAATACAAGACAGATACTCATAAGATTTGTAAGGAGTCGGCAATTCAATTTAGTATTTGTATTCTATTAAAAATATTAACTAAATGATTAAATCAATCATTTCATATCAGATTAAGTTTTTGAGATACGTTGTGATTTAGCATGGTATTAGAGAAAATATCCTGAATGTGAACAATATTTCCGTCATTTACGTTCAATTTAAATTAAATATTTTATGCGTTGAGCCTCACTTATTAAGAGAAAGGCTTACCTTTAGACGTTGGTTGGAGAGAATGAGAGGTGGAGAAAGGCTTTCTTAATTACTAGCTAATGAATTATTGCATGCTTTTTATTGATTATCAAACCACAATTATATGGAAATATATTCTAACAATTATTTTATTAATTACTTTAAATTTGAAAATTTAAAGGGAAACTTCACAAATACCCTCCAAACTTTTAGGCGATTTGGAATATACTATTAATCTTTGATTTCTCTCACTTTGGCCCCTTATACTTCTAATTTGTATCATTTAACCCTATTTTATCTGTTTTCACCGTCAAACCTTTTTAAAATTTTTAAAATACTCATGTATTTTTTTTAAAAAAAAAAGTTATAAAAAAAATATATAAAATGAGAGATATTTTGATAATTTTTATACCCCTCCGTTAGGATTTAACGGAAAATCCTAACGGAGGGGAGGGGGGGTTAAATGATACAAATTTGAAATATGAGGAGCCAAAGCGAAAGAAATCAAAGATCAGGAAGGATATTTCAAATCGCGTGTAAGTTTGACAGACCTTTGAAAAGTTTTTTAAAAATTTAAAAACATGGATAGGGACGAGGCTTCCAGGAAGGAGGACTTGAGAAAAGAAAAAATTGGAAAAAACGAAGAGTTGACTGACTATAATAAATAGAGTAATTATATATGTCACTCTCTATGTCTACCTTGTGTCAATCAAAAGTGATGTGGCTTTTAAAATCACTATTGAATTTATTATCGATGATTATTGACTTTTAATCTAATGGTAATTTTAAAAGCCATGTCACTTTTGGTTGACACAAGGTAGACATGGAGGGTGACTTGTATCATTACTCTAATAAATATTGTTTCAAGACCATGCAAGACACCACCTCGTCTATATATGTTGGTGGCACTAAAATTCTAATATGACTGCCTAATCAGAGCACTCTTTGGAAGCTTCCACTATAATATAAAAATGAAAAAAAAATAAAATAAAAAAGAAAGCAATATAAAGGAGAGGTTGCAGTGAATCTGATTACCCAAAGGAGAAAAAATAGGGGAAAAAAAATAATAAAAGAAAAATTGAAGAAACTCGCACTTCTAGTGAGCCTATTCTAAATTTGTTAGGTTTTGTATTAGAATTGGCAAATCCTAGTGCCAAAACATGACTAATTAATTAAACATGTCTAAAATATCCCTTGTAGCCCGTTTCCCTGCATTTACTTAGAAAAAAAAGTCTAAAATAGAATGGAGCAGAGAGGCCATTGCAGCTTTTTATTTTTTATTTTTAAAATCAAATGGGAAAAGGGTTATATAGGGGCGTCATCCCCATTCTTGATCCAAATGGAAAAGAGAATGAGAGACTTAAAGGCCACTGCAGTTGAAAACTTGAAAGAAAGCTTTAACCTCTCCTTCTATGCTGTATTTTCAAATTAAGGATAGCTAATTACTTGCAATAATATTGCATATTCCCATATATAGAAACAACCAAAATCGTTCATCATATCCCATGTACCTTCAACTTTTCTCCTCATCCCACCTCTCAATCAACTTAATTGTGAGGAGGTTTTTTTTTTTTTGGGTGTAATGTGGAGGGGTCAATCTACATAAAATAGGTAATCGATGCTTAGAACGGTAAGCCTTACCAAAAAAAGATGAGTGTTAAAAAAAAAAAAAATAGAACGACAAGTACTCTTACAAAAAAGAAAAAAACAGACTCCATTATATTCAACCAACCACAATCTCATAACCTGGTTCAGCAAAAAGATATATATATATATATATATTTAAAATACTGATTAAGTGCTTAGAGGAGAAAACAACTTTAACAAAAAAATAAAAAATTAAAAAAACAAAAGAAAAGGCAGATTTATTGGCTAATAACTACTTAACCAAATAAACTCTTCAAAATAACAATGGTGGAGTATCTCATGATTTGTATCCTTCATCAAAAGTGGAGTATAAAAATCCAAAGAAGCTATTTTGGAAAATCCATCAGAGACACTGAGAGTGATCACCTTCTTTGTCAAAGATAGTGTTGGGAAACCCAGTTATTGACATCGAATTTGGAGTTGTGTGATTGGGGATCAGGTGGCTGCTTGGTTGTCCTTGTGTGAGAATCTTGTACGTACCGTCGGGACAATTAATAATGTTGGAGCTTTTGCCTGTGAGTAGTTGGACCACCGCTCGGAACTCTGTGTCATTTCTGGTGTTCACCATTATTGGGCTTGAAATATACTTTATTTTCATTGGCTTTCTCTCTACTTTGATGGGATTTTGTCTCTCAGGATATTGGCCTTCATAATTCTTATGTCTATTAAGTTTACCCTTTTCCATTGACGTCACACAAAAGAGAGAGAGAGAGAGAAAGAGAGGGATTAGGGTTTGGTATGCATGCATGCATTTTTGCTTCCTCTCATATATAGGCAAAAGGGGCGGGCGGGGTTACAGAGAGCTTCCAAGAAAAAAGCCTTGATGGACAAACTGGATGCATGAAACGTACAAAAAAGAATCAAAAAAAAAAAA
>FXXK01002451.1:4418-60630 GCA_900184695.1 Betula pendula | reverse complement strand
TGGATGAATTTCCTCGCTTAATGATATAACATTTGATATTAAGTCTTGATATGAATACTAGCATGATGAATAAGACACAAATTATAATAAACTAAACCATTCATTTTGATGAAAGAGTGACTAGAGAGGACCTTATTTTAAGAATCTAGACAAACGTGGGACCTATACTCTTAAAATTAGAAACTCAAGACTAATTCAAATCAATAAACCTAAGGACTTAAAACAATTATGGATTTTTCCTTTGCTTTAATAGCTAAGTTTTACTTCTGGTTACAACAGTATAATCGTAATTAGTATAATACGGTAACTTGAATTGAATAAGAAGTTGAATTATTTTTGATTCAAGTTATCAATAAGAAATACTGCAGAGTTTGAGTTTCATCTTATTTTGTCTTGAATCCATTAATAAGCTATTGGTTCAAGAAGATATGTGGAATGATTTGTTATTTATCTTTTGCTGACCACACGACGCACGACTACAGCCAGATATATTGAAATAAAAGCAACTGATTTGAGATAAAATTAAAATTTCTCTAAAATATTCATATTCTTTTCTATCTTCAGTGTAGTTAATAACTGAAGGAGAGGAAAAAAAATATCAGTGGAACAAGGCTAAACGTTTCAAATTTTTAGAAGGGTAACGCGAACTGATTTAGCAATAATTCTTGTGCTTCTCAGCATCCGTGGTAAACATAATGGGTGCAAGTTAATAAATGGTCTGAACAAAATAATAAAAATTATACAACAAAAAAAAAAAAAACCCTTTTGGATATTTATTGATATTGAGATCCCAATCTTCCCACAGCCAGAAATGTACTCATTGAAGCTACACCAACCTAAAAAACTGAAATTCGCATAGCTACTCAAATGTAATGTTTTCTTTGAGAGCTATAAAAGCTAGAAAAAAAAAAAATAGAACAATGCAAGCAATTATTACAAATTAAAGAAGTAAAAAACCCAATTTTGGGGTGCTAAAACCAATTGCCAAGTTTTACAATGTGAAGCTTAAACTCTTTTTAATAAATGAGGCTCAAACGTACTTCCCCAACATAAGTAGGAATATTTGATGAAAGAAATGTAAATTAACTGGAAATAAAGACAATTATCTCAAAAGCCTTAAAAGTTGTAAAAAATGTAAATTTAAATTTAATTTAGTATTCTAAAAAATGTAACTCTATTGGATACCAAGCGTGACAAAAAGACTGGAACAAAAGTTGCAAGAACACTAAACAAAATTTCGAGATTCAAATGGGAAACTGAAGAGCAGCAATTTGTGCTTTGGTTGCACCAAGCTGAGAAGAAGAAAATACAGAAAAAAGTTTAAATTTCATTCTTTTTATTGTTTTTTTTTTGTTCTAATTAGATTCTTTTTAATTTGGATAAGAAAATAAAAGATTTAGGCACATTATTCTTATTCAAAAACACGTAAGAGAACTCTGTCTGTAGAGAAAAGACATAGTTTTAGGAACGAGTGCCTAATTAATTAATTCAAAAACACGTGTTTAAGAAACAAGCTGGCCTATAATTGTCAAGCACAACTAATGATCCATGGTTACGAGATCTGAAATTAGCCCCACAACTCCCTTGTCAATTTCAACATAATTCATCTTCTAAAAAGTGTTCGCTTGAATCATAATGAAGCACTTCAACCGTTTCCGACGTTTCCACTCGGTAATGCAATTAAAGCCAGCCGGGCCAAAAGCGACAAAGAAAATTACGAGCAGGAAGTTGGCATATGGCCGGTGTATGTCTTATTCGGAAAGAAGATGATATCACCCTTCGGAGTACGGCACATATCCGAATCTAATAATTCTGTCTTCAACAGGAGGGCAGCAATGTTAATATTAAATGACAATTTATATAAGGTTACTTTTTAAGAGTAGTGGCTAGAGCGAAAATATGTTTGTTTTGCTTCTCAAAATTAATGTTCGACTTTAAAATGTATTTTTAGCACCGTTCTGTTTCTGCGTATAAAATGATTTCAAGAATCATTTTTCGTGTTTTCTGTGTTTGGTGCGCGTAAACATAATATGTCAAGCGCAAAATCATTTTCAGTGGTTGCACCGAAAAATCTTCTTTAATTTCCGTAAAATAGTTTCCCCTTTTTAAAACCGATAAAACCATTTTCCCAGTTAAGCGGTCACATCTCAAAGTGGTAGACCACAGCTAAAACACTTACCAGACCCCCGCCGGAACCAACCGGAAATTTTCGGACCCCTCGGGACATTTTCGGGACTTGCCCGGGACACCCCCTTTTCGCGGACCCGCCCCGGGACATTTTCGGGACCTGCCGCGGGACCCCTCGCGAACATTTTCGGACCTCCCGCGGAATCCGCGCCGTGGGACTTTTGGACCTACCTGGGAACCAACCCGGGACATTTTCGGGACCCTCCTCGGACCCGGCCCGCGGACATTTTCGAACTGCGCCCGGGACATTTCGGGACCTACCGGACCGCCGAAGACATTTTCGGCGACCTGCCCGGACATTTATCGGAGACCGCAGGACATTTCGGAACCTGGCCCGCAGGACCCACCCGCGACATTTCGAGACCTCTCGGGACATTTCGGGACTCCTCGAGGACCCGCCCGGGATCATTTCGCGGACTGTGCCGACATTTTTGCGACCTCCCGCAACATTTTTGGACCCGCACGGAACATTTTCGGACCGCCCGGAACATTTTCGGACCCGGCCCGGGACATTTTCGCGGACCTGCCCGGGACATTTTTGGGACTGCCCGGGACATTTTTGGCACCTTCCCCAGGACATTTCGGGACCTCCCCCGGACTCGCTCGGGCCTCCGCCGGGACGTCGCTCGGGGACGATTTCGGGACCCGTCCGGGCGACATTTTCGGGACCTCCCCTGGACATTTTCGGACCTCCCTGGGACTCGCCCAGACCTCCCCGGAACTCTCTCGCGACATTTTGGGACCGCCCGAGACATTTTCGCCGGACAATTTATACTTAATTTTTAAAATTGATAAAAAATACAATTTTTGGTCTAATAGCATTGGTTGAATAATATAAAAAAATATTTGCGATGTGTCCGGGGGTGCGCGCCAAACACCGGAAAATATTCCGGTGAAAATCATTTTCCTGAAAATCAAGTTCCGAAAACCATTTCCGGACGAAAATCATTTACGTCGAGAACAAACGGGCCTACGATTTGTAATAGAATCATTATGTAATTTTATTAATAATTATTTAAAAGTGCATTTATCAATTTTTTGTTAATTTACACGTTTAAACTTAATAACAAAAAAAATATGGCACTCTACCTTCTAGCACGATAATTTTGGTCGTTCATTGTTCAAAATTAATCCTTGTACCTTGCTATTGCACTTGTATCTAGTAGTTGTTGCTGTATGTAACAAGAAGGTTTACGTGGGCTGATTTTGAGTGATATAGCGTTGTGCAAGAAGGTACAGAGTACCTATTCGACTCACATCCTGTTTGGATGAAAGCTATTTATCCTACTATCAACCATTAGGCAACCCGACGAGGACATTAGCCAAAACAAGTTGTGACCTACGAATAAGTAAGAGAATGTTACCAAAGCTTTAAAGGTCAAGGACCAGCTACAGGGCCATCTAAATGCTTGTGAAAGTGACACACGGATTATTCAACGACCACGTAACCCGACCCGTGGTGTAATTGAAAAAAAAATTACACTTAGGCCTCGTTTGGCACGCAAAATAAATATTTTCATTAAGAAAATAATACTAATTATTCTTAAAATTTGAGGAGGCGTGGATAGAATAGTTATTGCAATATTTTTTGTTTGGTCACAACATATTACGCTCTAATTGGAGAATTGAACTAATAAGTTACTAAAAAAACCTACACTTTCTATTATATTTGATGATTTTAAAAACCTCAAATTATTTAAAAATGAGTATATATATGGATCACAACATTGCGGTTCTCAGCCCTACCTCACTGTAAACACCACGAGGTTAGTCATGCACAGACAAGTGACATTTGGGGATCATGTTACTACTTAGGCTCATGATGCGGGTGGAGTAACCCTCCAACAACGCTTCTGGGGTGTCCACAACCACCGGCTGAGGGTGCTTTTGGCGTTGGTCGCCAGCCACCCTGCATAGCCAAATCTATCATTACGGGTGTTGGATGTGACTCATTACCCTTGGTACCAGCCGAAGTGTAGCGGGTCGCTTTGGTGGTGCGACCACCCCCTGGTTTATCAACATGTAGGTGGCGAGTTGCAACCACCACTAAGAGAGATCAACGTATTATTTAATTAATTTAATTATTTTATTTTGGAAGTTAGGAAAAGTATATAAAAATATGTGAATGACTTTTTAAAAAAATTTATTTTGGAACAAATGTTGTCAATTTCTCATCCTAGGGTATAGTCTTGATTCCTTTCTCATTTTTTAGCGAGGATATTGTTATCATTGCCTCTCGTAAAGGAAAATAATTATTTCCACGCGGAACTCAGATAATTCCTTGGAATAAGAATCGCTCTCGATATCTTCGTATCCCTATCTAATTCAATAAAAGATATGAATATTCTATAAGAATTAGTCATGTCCATTGCCCATGAGATCTATTCCGCAAACTAAATAGAACCTGTAGAGCTCTGTTTGGACGCAGAAGTAGGTCTTGGAAGAGGAATACGTTATTCCTCTACAAAAAATAGTAAGAAATAGCATTCCTGAAGAATTACTCAACACTTTTTCCAAAAAAAAAAAACCATTTTTTTTTTTTATTTCAAACATAAAAAATCAAAAAATCAAAAGTTGAATGTTGTAGTGTGGGCCAGGCTACCCACAACACCTATTTCCTGGGGGCATGGAATAATTTCAGCAGCAATAATTATGGTTGATTTCAACTACCCAGAATGATTACATTACAAAGTATCCTTATCTAATTCAGATACAATTGGTATAACAAGAAGCATCTCCTTAGTTATTAAATCAAGTGTATTAAGGCCTGGACATACCACAGTATTTAATTATAAGTTTCATTAATTCTTGGAGCGTCTACAGTTTTACCTTTGAGGACGTTCTTCAAACTCAAAATTCTCTCACATTCATCAACAAAATCATTTGGTTGAGTTGCTGTAGTTTGGCATATAATTGATTATTATGTCGTCTGGCTACGGTTTTCTGTGCACGTCAATTCCTCTCTCTAATTTTGTCATTTTGTTGATTGTAGGTGTTGATTTGGGTCAAAACATGTTTTTCAAGAGTGATAGTCAATATAAGCTTCACTTTGTTTGGATGTTAATTTCAAAATTGAGATCCTTGACCCCCATTGCTCATGAAAAATCTCAACGCTCTTACAGTGTGGTCTCAATGTTAGAAAGAGACATTAGGAGTAATGAAAGATAAGATATCATCGAGCGAATTAAGATTCTCAACTGAGTATTCTGTGTATTTGGACATTTAGGGCACTCATAGTTCCTAACAACAAAATATGTGCGAAAATGTTAAAGTTATGATTTGCCAACCTTAGGGATGATTTATGGGCATGAGAGTGATCTCCCTATTGAGATTGCAAAATTAACATTGGCATTTTACTGCTTATGCATAGAGAGGTATGTGACAGTTTAGCTTGGAATGTTACGACCTGGACCATGATGAGTCATTTTGGAATATTTCTTCGAGAGGATTGAAGAAGGTGAATTTTCTCTATATGAAAAACCAATGAATCTATAAACAAACAAAATCTTTGAAGCCCAGGTGGATTATCCTAAAGTGGAGAGCAAGAAATCTACATGTTAATTAATGATTTTGTTACTTTCCAAGGAGCATACTGATAACATATAAAATAGCCACACAAAAAAGGGGCCAATCTGTTAGAAGATAAACGTTCGCAATGAAACAATTGCAAGTTGCACTCAATTCTTTAGGGCATATGTTATGGTGTTCGATTCGGATCTGAGCATATTATTAGACATGATAACATACAAAGAGATTTCTACTAAATCCTACTTTCTTCCTGCAAGATATTGGATTATTATATAGGAACTTCAATGCGCGTATATAATTCAACCCGATTAGAGTATTAGAATTACGCATCAAAAATTCTACTACTTGCGTAAGTAAGAATGATTGGATCCTATTTCGAGCACAACGCAAACAACTCATGTAAGTATCCACAAACACTCCTATGTGGTAGTGATAACTCAAAGTTGACCTAAAAGAAATTTCCTTAGTGAGCCATTGGTGAGGGTCTGCTATCCATAGTCTGCATCCTTCGACAAACTGATGTTATTTCACTGGAGTCTTATCTTCAAATACGACAAAGGCAATCCTTTCTGTCTCAATCTCCCTCGTTATGCAGACATAACTCTGATAAACCAAATCACAACCCCATTTTATTCTACCTTCTGAACAACCATAACAGATGGATCTAAAAGCCCCAAAAGTTAATAAATAGATATAATAGTTTTAGTTAACTGCCACCTTGTTCTGCTCTTTGTTTCTTGTCAAATTAGACCAAACTTAATACGATATTCTTATCATTGCCATTAAAAGACAACAAGCATACATTATTGTTCCAATTAATTTTATTTTTCTATTAATCTAAATGATCATATCATTGTGCATTAGTCTGTCTTATTCATACTTGTATTATAGGGCCTCTTAATCTATCACAGCATCCACGGATATGATTCTAGCATATGCATTATACTGCACTAATCATATATCTCTACGGGAATTTGTAGCTTATCTGACGGACTCAACTTGCACTCTAACTACTAGCAAGAACAGAGAGATCATCCAGAATTCAAATCTCAACGCTGGAATAACTATTTTATTAAGCGACCAGCTCTGATCCATTCAATCAGGCATAGACATTTTGTCGATTCGTCATACAATATAGAAACATTGTAAGGTCATCATTCATAGAAATGTCCATATTTTAGCAATATAACTTGAGATACTACCTCGTATTGTATCAATTGCTTATGGTATAAAAGCGGAACATATCATAACAACATGAGGATTGTTGAGCCTTGTAACAAGATCAGTCATTTGATATGTCGCAGTTTACCTGATATGAATCCCCATATTCAGAACATCAATAATATTAGATGTCAAGGCTAAAAGACACTTTTTTCTAAAACATAACATATGCGCAAAAAAATGTATTAACAGTTCCCGAGGAACGATAATTATTCTTGAGCCCATACATGTTCAAACCCATTCAAGGATAGTTGAAACATATCATGTTATACTTAATAGCCTTTTGCGAGGTGGGGTATTACGTGTAGTTTGATAAAATGTATAGGAGGCGGAATATAACTTGATGATGTGACAGTAAAATAGTGTGTGTGGGTCCATTTATTTGCGTGTATGAGCATTTTAAGTGAGAAGGTGAAAAACTTCATACAAGCGATTGGATATCGTGATGAGGATGTGGTGAGTGTGGCGATAGAGTGTAGTTGTATATGGTGGCTGGTAAGTTGTGAATTGTAGAAGTATCATGCAAGGTAGGTGATGGATGCGGGGCACTATTGGTGACTGCAAATTTCATAGACGACAAATTGTGGATGGAAAGGAGATTAAACTTCGCGATATATAGAACTGAGGTTGTTTGGGATTGCAATTGAAATAATAAAAAAGTAATGGGTGTGGAGGGTGATGGTGATTGGAGGGGGGAGGGACTTGTAGAATAGTTGTGGGGGAGGTGGCTGGGTACAATTAAGCACAGGCAATTAGGTGCGTTTATGACAAGGAATTGATATGAGTATAAAGAAGCGTAGAAACAAACAACTAGCAAGCTATATAGATGTCTAAGGACAGCGTATGTTGGGTGCGAGGAAGTGATGGGCTCAAAGAGCGTGGACTAGCGTTGTAGGAGCTGTATGGGGATGGAGTGGGTCGAAGCAGAGCGTGGGTGATGGTGGATCGAGAGAGATGTATATGGGACTGGTAGTAAACCATATGGAGGAGGGGGGGATTTAGTGCCATGGGGGGGGAGGTTGCTATCCGAATGTCTACGTAAGATGATATACGAGTGATGTGGGAGAGCAAGAGAAGGTGATGCTGATATAGAGGGAGAGTAGATCTAGTTTTGAAAAACTCAGATCTACCAAAAACCAATCATTCCGGGGAGGAGTGAGCGGCGTGGCACGGAGGAGAGATGCATGGAGCCAAGACGGGCGCAAGGCTAGGGTGGTATGGAAGAAGGCCAGACTGTAGACTTACTTGTACGGTCAGTGCGGAGAGGAATATGCCAAAAAACACTAACACAAAAAAAAAAAAAACACCCACCAGAAAGGGGAAGAATAGAGAAGGAAAGAAAAAAGAGAGGTGAGATGAGGTGAAGGAGGGGAGATTACTGCTAAGACATACGGGAAATGGAATGAGAGGGTCGAATGCCGCCGCGCGTTAAAAAGCCTCCACAATGAGGGGGAAGGTGGTGAGTCGATCTTGATTTTAGAGAGAATTAAAAGAGGGTGGTAGCGCGGAATCTCTCGGCGTGATAGAGGAATGCCATGTATGCGAAGATGGATCGAGCGCAGGGACTATTCAGCTAGCATTCATATGATAGAAGAAATAGAAGTGAAAAACGCGTAAGAAAATGGATCGGCAGTGATACAGAGGGAGTATAGTAGGTGATTCTATGCCTATGTAAATGCGAATTATCCGCGACAAGGAGGATGGAAGTCCATACTTATTTTTCATGAGTTGCTATCCGTGGATTGTAACTCCCATAACAATAGGTTGTATCTCTTGGAATTATAACTTCCGGTGAGGAGTTACCAATAGGAGGTGGGTGGTGGCTGGATTTATAGAGTGTTTAAGAGTGAGTATGTAGGTAGCTGCGCGAGTAATCCAGAGAAGTGGTGGACTCGGTGGGTGGGGAGTATCTCGGGTATGATGCAATTTAAATGCAGGAGTGAGAGTAGAGGAGATTATCATGTATCGAGATTTGCAGAAGTGCGATTCAGGTATGGTGATTTATTAAACAGATATAACGTGTGCGACCTGCAAGATTGCTAGACTGGATGTCTGCTGCTTATAGGCGAGAGAGAGGTGAGCTATTTGAATATACGTGTAAGGAGGAGGCGGCATATGTGTTTTGTTCTGTGTAAGATAAAGACTGAGACTGACCGTTAAAGGTGGTGTGGTGAATTTGTAAACGGTGAAGGAGGGAGGAGGAAGAGTCGTGAGTGGTGGGTGGTGTGACTGTCATAGAGTAAGGAGGTGGTGGGGAGAGGGATGGAGGAGTGTTGGTGACTTGTAGACATGATCGGAGCGAGCGTGGTGATGTAAGGTGGGACGTGATTGTAAACGTAAGGAGGAGGGGGAGAGTGTGTTGGTGGTTGTGGTGGATTATAGATGTAAGGATGGTCGGTGGGAGGGGACGGCGGTGTGGAGGACTTGTAAACATCATGGAGAGCGTGGTGATGGTGAAGGTGGGGTAAAAAAAAAAAAACAAAAAACAAAAGACCTAACTTTAAAAACAAAAATCATCTTCTTTGCCATCTTAATCTTTTAGATTTGTAGAATTAAAGGAAAAATCATTAATTTTGACGTTGATATAGACCTTGGCATATCAAATAAGACACACATGACAAATAAAAAATAATTAATTTTAAAAGTAAAGTGATAGAGGGACCATTTTCAAAACTTGAGTAAAACTTAAGGATCTCATTCTTAAAATTGAAAACCTAAGGACTAAATTTAAATTTGATGAAAACTTAGGGATTAAATATAATTTTTCCCTAAAGAAAATTGCAATTAAATCAAAACTTAATTAGTGAGATAAAATCTTGGTAAGATCAAATCCTAATTAATGAACATAATTATTAGAATAAAATCTGTTAGATTATTCAAATAAAAAATCTTTATTAATTTCGTTAGCTAGAGAATAAATCTACTCTTTTGGAAGCTTTGTCAGTAATGCACTAGATTCTTGGATATTTGTTTTTAATGCACCAATCGATTGATCTTGCTGATTGGTTTGTTAATCCGATTGCTTGCTCCATATCCGATCTTTACCATTTGATCTTAATCACTTGCTCTATATCCGATTGTTGCCATCCGATCACTCCAATCTTATAGCCTTGACATCTAATATTATTGATGTTCTGAATATGGGGATTCATATCAGGTAAACTGCGACATATCAAATGACTGATCTTGTTACAAGGCTCAACAATCCTCATGTTGTTATGATATGTTCCGCTTTTATACCATAAGCAATTGATACAATACGAGGTAGTATCTCAAGTTATATTGCTAAAATATGGACATTTCTATGAATGATGACCTTACAATGTTTCTATATTGTATGACGAATCGACAAAATGTCTATGCCTGATTGAATGGATCAGAGCTGGTCGCTTAATAAAATAGTTATTCCAGCGTTGAGATTTGAATTCTGGATGATCTCTCTGTTCTTGCTAGTAGTTAGAGTGCAAGTTGAGTCCGTCAGATAAGCTACAAATTCCCGTAGAGATATATGATTAGTGCAGTATAATGCATATGCTAGAATCATATCCGTGGATGCTGTGATAGATTAAGAGGCCCTATAATACAAGTATGAATAAGACAGACTAATGCACAATGATATGATCATTTAGATTAATAGAAAAATAAAATTAATTGGAACAATAATGTATGCTTGTTGTCTTTTAATGGCAATGATAAGAATATCGTATTAAGTTTGGTCTAATTTGACAAGAAACAAAGAGCAGAACAAGGTGGCAGTTAACTAAAACTATTATATCTATTTATTAACTTTTGGGGCTTTTAGATCCATCTGTTATGGTTGTTCAGAAGGTAGAATAAAATGGGGTTGTGATTTGGTTTATCAGAGTTATGTCTGCATAACGAGGGAGATTGAGACAGAAAGGATTGCCTTTGTCGTATTTGAAGATAAGACTCCAGTGAAATAACATCAGTTTGTCGAAGGATGCAGACTATGGATAGCAGACCCTCACCAATGGCTCACTAAGGAAATTTCTTTTAGGTCAACTTTGAGTTATCACTACCACATAGGAGTGTTTGTGGATACTTACATGAGTTGTTTGCGTTGTGCTCGAAATAGGATCCAATCATTCTTACTTACGCAAGTAGTAGAATTTTTGATGCGTAATTCTAATACTCTAATCGGGTTGAATTATATACGCGCATTGAAGTTCCTATATAATAATCCAATATCTTGCAGGAAGAAAGTAGGATTTAGTAGAAATCTCTTTGTATGTTATCATGTCTAATAATATGCTCAGATCCGAATCGAACACCATAACATATGCCCTAAAGAATTGAGTGCAACTTGCAATTGTTTCATTGCGAACGTTTATCTTCTAACAGATTGGCCCCTTTTTTGTGTGGCTATTTTATATGTTATCAGTATGCTCCTTGGAAAGTAACAAAATCATTAATTAACATGTAGATTTCTTGCTCTCCACTTTAGGATAATCCACCTGGGCTTCAAAGATTTTGTTTGTTTATAGATTCATTGGTTTTTCATATAGAGAAAATTCACCTTCTTCAATCCTCTCGAAGAAATATTCCAAAATGACTCATCATGGTCCAGGTCGTAACATTCCAAGCTAAACTGTCACATACCTCTCTATGCATAAGCAGTAAAATGCCAATGTTAATTTTGCAATCTCAATAGGGAGATCACTCTCATGCCCATAAATCATCCCTAAGGTTGGCAAATCATAACTTTAACATTTTCGCACATATTTTGTTGTTAGGAACTATGAGTGCCCTAAATGTCCAAATACACAGAATACTCAGTTGAGAATCTTAATTCGCTCGATGATATCTTATCTTTCATTACTCCTAATGTCTCTTTCTAACATTGAGACCACACTGTAAGAGCGTTGAGATTTTTCATGAGCAATGGGGGTCAAGGATCTCAATTTTGAAATTAACATCCAAACAAAGTGAAGCTTATATTGACTATCACTCTTGAAAAACATGTTTTGACCCAAATCAACACCTACAATCAACAAAATGACAAAATTAGAGAGAGGAATTGACGTGCACAGAAAACCGTAGCCAGACGACATAATAATCAATTATATGCCAAACTACAGCAACTCAACCAAATGATTTTGTTGATGAATGTGAGAGAATTTTGAGTTTGAAGAACGTCCTCAAAGGTAAAACTGTAGACGCTCCAAGAATTAATGAAACTTATAATTAAATACTGTGGTATGTCCAGGCCTTAATACACTTGATTTAATAACTAAGGAGATGCTTCTTGTTATACCAATTGTATCTGAATTAGATAAGGATACTTTGTAATGTAATCATTCTGGGTAGTTGAAATCAACCATAATTATTGCTGCTGAAATTATTCCATGCCCCCAGGAAATAGGTGTTGTGGGTAGCCTGGCCCACACTACAACATTCAACTTTTGATTTTTTGATTTTTTATGTTTGAAATAAAAAAAAAAAATGGTTTTTTTTTTTTGGAAAAAGTGTTGAGTAATTCTTCAGGAATGCTATTTCTTACTATTTTTTGTAGAGGAATAACGTATTCCTCTTCCAAGACCTACTTCTGCGTCCAAACAGAGCTCTACAGGTTCTATTTAGTTTGCGGAATAGATCTCATGGGCAATGGACATGACTAATTCTTATAGAATATTCATATCTTTTATTGAATTAGATAGGGATACGAAGATATCGAGAGCGATTCTTATTCCAAGGAATTATCTGAGTTCCGCGTGGAAATAATTATTTTCCTTTACGAGAGGCAATGATAACAATATCCTCGCTAAAAAATGAGAAAGGAATCAAGACTATACCCTAGGATGAGAAATTGACAACATTTGTTCCAAAATAAATTTTTTTAAAAAGTCATTCACATATTTTTATATACTTTTCCTAACTTCCAAAATAAAATAATTAAATTAATTAAATAATACGTTGATCTCTCTTAGTGGTGGTTGCAACTCGCCACCTACATGTTGATAAACCAGGGGGTGGTCGCACCACCAAAGCGACCCGCTACACTTCGGCTGGTACCAAGGGTAATGAGTCACATCCAACACCCGTAATGATAGATTTGGCTATGCAGGGTGGCTGGCGACCAACGCCAAAAGCACCCTCAGCCGGTGGTTGTGGACACCCCAGAAGCGTTGTTGGAGGGTTACTCCACCCGCATCATGAGCCTAAGTAGTAACATGATCCCCAAATGTCACTTGTCTGTGCATGACTAACCTCGTGGTGTTTACAGTGAGGTAGGGCTGAGAACCGCAATGTTGTGATCCATATATATACTCATTTTTAAATAATTTGAGGTTTTTAAAATCATCAAATATAATAGAAAGTGTAGGTTTTTTTAGTAACTTATTAGTTCAATTCTCCAATTAGAGCGTAATATGTTGTGACCAAACAAAAAATATTGCAATAACTATTCTATCCACGCCTCCTCAAATTTTAAGAATAATTAGTATTATTTTCTTAATGAAAATATTTATTTTGCGTGCCAAACGAGGCCTAAGTGTAATTTTTTTTTCAATTACACCACGGGTCGGGTTACGTGGTCGTTGAATAATCCGTGTGTCACTTTCACAAGCATTTAGATGGCCCTGTAGCTGGTCCTTGACCTTTAAAGCTTTGGTAACATTCTCTTACTTATTCGTAGGTCACAACTTGTTTTGGCTAATGTCCTCGTCGGGTTGCCTAATGGTTGATAGTAGGATAAATAGCTTTCATCCAAACAGGATGTGAGTCGAATAGGTACTCTGTACCTTCTTGCACAACGCTATATCACTCAAAATCAGCCCACGTAAACCTTCTTGTTACATACAGCAACAACTACTAGATACAAGTGCAATAGCAAGGTACAAGGATTAATTTTGAACAATGAACGACCAAAATTATCGTGCTAGAAGGTAGAGTGCCATATTTTTTTTGTTATTAAGTTTAAACGTGTAAATTAACAAAAAATTGATAAATGCACTTTTAAATAATTATTAATAAAATTACATAATGATTCTATTACAAATCGTAGGCCCGTTTGTTCTCGACGTAAATGATTTTCGTCCGGAAATGGTTTTCGGAACTTGATTTTCAGGAAAATGATTTTCACCGGAATATTTTCCGGTGTTTGGCGCGCACCCCCGGACACATCGCAAATATTTTTTTATATTATTCAACCAATGCTATTAGACCAAAAATTGTATTTTTTATCAATTTTAAAAATTAAGTATAAATTGTCCGGCGAAAATGTCTCGGGCGGTCCCAAAATGTCGCGAGAGAGTTCCGGGGAGGTCTGGGCGAGTCCCAGGGAGGTCCGAAAATGTCCAGGGGAGGTCCCGAAAATGTCGCCCGGACGGGTCCCGAAATCGTCCCCGAGCGACGTCCCGGCGGAGGCCCGAGCGAGTCCGGGGGAGGTCCCGAAATGTCCTGGGGAAGGTGCCAAAAATGTCCCGGGCAGTCCCAAAAATGTCCCGGGCAGGTCCGCGAAAATGTCCCGGGCCGGGTCCGAAAATGTTCCGGGCGGTCCGAAAATGTTCCGTGCGGGTCCAAAAATGTTGCGGGAGGTCGCAAAAATGTCGGCACAGTCCGCGAAATGATCCCGGGCGGGTCCTCGAGGAGTCCCGAAATGTCCCGAGAGGTCTCGAAATGTCGCGGGTGGGTCCTGCGGGCCAGGTTCCGAAATGTCCTGCGGTCTCCGATAAATGTCCGGGCAGGTCGCCGAAAATGTCTTCGGCGGTCCGGTAGGTCCCGAAATGTCCCGGGCGCAGTTCGAAAATGTCCGCGGGCCGGGTCCGAGGAGGGTCCCGAAAATGTCCCGGGTTGGTTCCCAGGTAGGTCCAAAAGTCCCACGGCGCGGATTCCGCGGGAGGTCCGAAAATGTTCGCGAGGGGTCCCGCGGCAGGTCCCGAAAATGTCCCGGGGCGGGTCCGCGAAAAGGGGGTGTCCCGGGCAAGTCCCGAAAATGTCCCGAGGGGTCCGAAAATTTCCGGTTGGTTCCGGCGGGGGTCTGGTAAGTGTTTTAGCTGTGGTCTACCACTTTGAGATGTGACCGCTTAACTGGGAAAATGGTTTTATCGGTTTTAAAAAGGCGAATCTATTCTAGGCAAATTAAAGAAGGATTTTCGTCAAACTGAAAATGTTTTCGCTTGACTATTATATTACGGACCAAACACAGAAAACACGAAATGATTCTTGAAATCATTTACGCAATAAGAACGGTGCTTAAAAATACATTTTAAGTACGACATTAATTTTGAGAGACAAAACAAAGCGGATATTTCGCTCGTAGCCATCTACTCTTAAAAGTAACCTTTATATAAATTGTCATTTATCATAAATTGCATGCCCTCCTTGAGACAAGAATTATTAGAATCGGATATGTACGTGAGCTCGCGAAGTGGTAGATTTATCTCTATTTTCAGAATAAGACATACACCGGCCCAAATGCGAACTTCCTGCTCGTAATTTTCTTTGTCCTTTGGCGGGCTGGCCTTTAATTGCATACCGAGCTGGAAACGTCGGAAACGGTTGAAGTGGTGTCACTTATTGATTCAAGCGAACAGCTTTTAGAAGATATTAATGGTTGAAATTGACAAGGGGAGTTGTTGGCTGATTTCAGTCTGTAACCATGGATATTGTTTGTGCTGGAAATTATAGGCAGCTTGTTTCTTAACACGTGTTTTGAATTATTAATTAGGCACTGCTTCCTAAAACATGTTTTTTCTACCGACAAAGTCTACTACGCTGTTTTGAATAAAATATGTGCCTAAATCTTTTATTTTCTGGTATCCAAATAAAAAGAATCTAATTAAGCAAAAAAAAAACAATAAAAAGAATGAAATTTAAACTTTTTTCTGTATTTTCTCTTCTCAGCTTGGTGCAACGAAACCAAATTGCTGCTTTTCAGTTCCCTTTGAATCTCGAAATTTTGTTTAGTGCTCTTGCAACTTTTGTTCCAGCTCTTTTGTCACGTTTGTATCCAATAGAGTCTACATTTTAGAATACTAAAATTAAATTTATTTACATTTTTTACAACTTTTAAGCCTTTTGAGATATTGTCTTATTTCCTTTAATTTACATTTCTTTCAATCAATAGTTGCTACTTATGTTGGAGGAAGTGACGTTTGAGCCTATTTATTAAAAAGAGTTTAAGCTCACATTGTAAACTTGTGCAATTGGTTTCAGCACCCCAAATTGGGTTTTTTTCTTCTTTAATTTGTAATAATGCTGCATTGTTCTATTTTTTTTTTTTCTAGCTTTGTATAGCTCTCAAAGAAAACATTACCTTGCTGAGTAGCTATTGCGAATTTCACTTTTTTAGGTTGGTGTTAGCTTCAATGAGTACATTTCTGGCTGTGAGGAAGATTGGGATCTCAATATCAATAAAGTATCCAAAAGGGTTTTTTTTTTTTGTTTACATTTTTATTTATTTTGTTCAAACCATTTATTAACTTGCACCACATTATATTCACCCACCGGATGCTGAGAAGCACAGGTAATTTTGCTAAACTCAGTCACGTACCCTTCTAAAAATTTGAAACGTTTATGCCTTGCTTCCACTGATATTTTTTTTCCTCTTCCTTCATTATCAACTACACTGAAGATAGAACGAATATGAAATATTTTAGAGAAATTCTTAATTTATCTCTAATCAGTTGTTTTTCCAATATATGCTGGGCTGTAGTCTGACGTCGTGGGTCACAAAAAATAAATAACAAATATTCCACATTCTTCTTGAACCAATAGCTTATTAACGGATTCAAGACAAACATAAGAGTGAAACTCAAACTCTGCAGTATTTCTTTATGATAACTTGAATCACAAAAATGTCAACTATCTTAATTCAATTCAAGTTCACGTATTATACTAATTACGATTATCTGTTGTAACAGAAGTAAAACTAAGGCTATTAAAGCAAAGGGAAAATCCATAAAATTGTTTTTTAGCTCCTTAGGTTTATTTGATTTGAATTAGTCCTTGAGTTTTCTAATTTTAAGAGTATCAGGTCCCACGTTTCGTCTAGATTTTAAAATAAGTCCTTCTAGTCACTCTTTCATCAAAATGAATGGTTTGTTTATATAATTTGTGTCTTATTCATATGCTAGTATTCATATCAAGACTTAATATCAAATGTTATATCATTAAGCGAGGAAATTCATCCAACCCTTCACCATCACACCTCCTCCATATTTTATTACAAGTCACCACCTCCATCCGTCTCCTCCCCACCACCTCTTACATCTAAATCACCACCACCACAAAAACACACTCCCCTCCTCCTTACATTTACAATCACCACCACCACCTTCTCCATCACCCCTTCTCCTTACGTTTACAAATCCCCTCCTCCACCATCTCCTCCCTCCACCTCCTTATATTTATAAATCACCACCTCCTCCATCTCCCTCCCCACCACTCCTTACAATCTATAAGTCACCATCACCACCAACACACACTCCCCTCTCCTTACGTTTACAAATCACCCCACCACCTTCTCCATCAACCCCCTCCTCCTTACGTTTACAAATCCCCCTCCACCATCTCCTTCCACCTCCCCCTCCTTATGTTATAAATCACCACCTCCTCCATCTAAATCTCCACTCCCCATATGTCACAAGTCTCGCCCACCTCCATCACCTCCCCTCCACCTCCTTACATCTATAAATCACCACCACCACCAATCTCCATCACCTCCTCCCCCGTATGTCTACAAGTCACCTCCACCTCCATCACCTTCCCTCCACCTCCTTACATTTATAAATCACCCACCTCCTCCTTCTAAATCCCCACCTCCTCCATATGTCTACAAATCCCCTCCTCCTCCCATCACCATCACCTCCTCCCCGTACGTCTACAAGTCGCCTCCACCTCCATCACCTTCCCCACCACCACCTTACATCTATAAATCACCACCTCCTCCATCTAAATCCCCACCTCCTCCATATGTCTACAAATCCCCTCCTCCTCCCATCGCCATCACCTCCTCCCCCGTACGTCTACAAGTCGCCTCCACCTCCATCACCTTCCCCGCCACCACCTTACATCTATAAATCACCACCTCCTCCATCTAAATCCCCACCTCCTCCATATGTCTACAAATCTCCCCCTCCTCCATCACCATCACCTCTCCCCGTACTACAAGTCGCCTCCACCTCCATCCCTTTCCCCTCCACCTCCTTACATCTATAATCACCACCTCCCATCTAAATCCACCTCCTCCATATGTCTACAAATCCCTCCTCCTCCATCACCATCACCTCCTCTCCCGTACGTCTACAAGTCGCCTCCACCTCCATCACCTTCCCCACCACCACCTTACATCTATAAATACCACCCCTCCATCTAAATCCCCACCTCCTCCATATGTCTACAAATCCCTCCCTCCTCCATCGCCATCACCTCTCCCCGTACGTCTACAAGTCGCCTCCACCTCCATCACCTCCCCGCCACCACCCTTACATCTATAAATCACCACCTCCCCATCTAAACCCCACCTCCTCCATTATGTCTACAAATCCCCTCCTCCTCCATCACCATCACCTCCTCCCCCGTACGTCTACAAGTCGCCTCCACCTCCATCACCTTCCCCCCCACCACCTTACATCTATAAATCACCACCTCCTCCATCTAAATCCCCACCTCCTCCATATGTCTACAAATCCCCTCCTCCTCCATCACCATCACCTCCTCCCCCATACATTTACAACTCACCCCCACCTCCAAAAGGCTATTGAGTTTAGATTCAATCCTTGAATGGGCTTGAACTGTTGCAAGAATAATTACTTTCCTCAGATGTTATACATTTTTTTGGCATTGTAGTTTTCTAAAAAAAGTGTCTTTGTCTACAATAAGGTTCTAAAATTGTGATCTTTAATGATCTATAAATATGAAGCACACCCATTGTTCCATTTTCCATAAGCAATGTAAGTCAGGAGTTCAAGTGATATGAAAGAAAGGAATTCTATGTATTATTATTTCTATTTTGGATGACGAAAATGTTGTCATTGTTATTTCAGAGCAATCTAATAAATATTATGTTGTTATTTTTCTTGCATTTTAAGTGTTAGTATATATAGCTAAATTCCTTAACAGGTTTGAGTTAAGCAACTGAGGTGGATTGAATCATTTGAAAACGACCTAGACAGAATGATCCCTGTTATATATATATACCCTTTTATCTATCATTTTTTTTTTCTTGGCTTTGATTGTATTGTAAAAAATGGGGTACGTTGATGGTATGTATTTGCTAAAACGGGTGGAGAGAGGAGATTGTCTCGAAGAGAGACTCCAGTGAAATAGACATGCATGTGAAGATACCGACTATGGATAGCAAGACCCTACCAAGCTTCTCTAGGATTTCTTTGGGCGAAATTTAAGTTACAGTACTCCTAGATTTTAGGAATTTTGAGTGTGTGCGCTGTGTGAGTTGAATCCGACACCTTACTCAATAAAATGGTATAATGGGTTTAATGGCTGACTACACAAACATCTATGGTCTTTAGTATCTAAAATACAACACACCATATAGCTAAACAATTGAGTGTCAACTTGCATTGTTTCATCCACGAATGTTACACCAACTAGGACTTTTTTTTTTTTTTTTTTGTGTGTGGCTTTTTTATGAATTAAAAAGTAACGAAATATTAATTAACATGTAGAATTCTTGTTCACTTTAGGTCCACCTGGACTTAAGTTTTTGTTTGTTTATTAGCATGTTTATTTATCGCCACCTCTTCATCCTTGGAATCATCCAAAGATGACTCACCGTGATCAAGTGTGCTGTTCACACTAGAATCGTCTCCACTCCTAGAAGCAGTAAATGCCATGTAATTTACAATATCAATAGAGAGATCATCAGTGCCTAACTCATCCCTAAGGTTGGCATTCATAGCCTTACCTTTGGACATTTTATTGTTATGACTGACCCCTAACATGTCCAAATCCAAAATATTCATGGAATATGATGTCTTGAGTATTTCAATCTTTATTACTCTTAAAGTCTCTTCTAACTTGAGAACCACATTAAGAGGTTGAGATTTTTTCATGACAATGGGAGTCAAGGATCTCACTTTGAAAATTAAATCTAAACAAAGTGAACCTTGCTTTAATACCAATTGAAAAACATGTTTTGACCCCAAATAACTCCTACATGGGGTGAATAGGTATTATGCAGTAATAATGAATAATTAAATATTATGCAACATAATTAACAATGTAATTTACCACACATAATAATCAAATCAATCACACAATCAACAAACGATTTTGTTGATGAAATGAAACCGTTTGAAGAACTCCTCAAAAGTAAAACACTCTGGAAAACTTAAGAAACTATTCAACTATAGAAGAATAAAGAAATTATAAGATGTTCACACTAACATACCTTTGCAGTTGATACACCCTTGTAGTCTGTGTGGTTCACAAAACTCCAAGAGAGAATAATCAATCTCAGCTCATCAAACAAAAAGCTCTCTTTGCATAAATAAACAAAAGGCTAAGCATTGAGTAATGAACGAATTCAGCAACATAAAAGTTGTGCTTAGTGATCCTTATATAGCCAAAGATGAAAATTCCAGTGTTTCACGTTAAGTAAAACCTTAAATCCATGCAGGAATCACAACGGCGTAATCAGGATGCCTTATGAACTCATGACGACTTGAGGGTTTCAAAATAAAATGGTAATGATGTCAAGACGACCTTGTTGACGGGCGGCTAACAAGCCTTTCAAGAGTCCTTTTTAATAGACCTCGTTAGGATGTGTAGCTAGTGGCCTAGCTGACGTGGCTCTCAGGAAGTCCATGAAACAACTTACGTTAGGATGTCTTGTTGATGACCTAGTTGACAACACTCCCTGAAAGTCCATATAACACATCTCGTCAGGACGGCTTGCTGATGCCTTTGCTGATGAAGCTAATCTAAAATCCTCTCGGCAGCTTGCTGACGCCTTTGTTGACGTGGCTCCCTAGAGTACTTCTCTGAAGGTCACGATAAGACACCTATTTGATGACGTTGCTGACGAGGCTCTCAGGTAGCCTTCTATTGTGACAACGTCAGAACACCATAGTTGACAAGTTCTCTGTTCTTCACAACTTGTCTCCATTTTGAAGTCAATAAAAAACTCTAAGTCTAAAAGACTTACAACGTATGTTTTGACCACAAAATATTCCAACACTAAAACTTAATAGATTAGTTGAGGGATTTGTCTGGTTTAAACATGTTTGTTTTCTCAAGTGAGTGGTTCTAGTCAGGCTATTAACGCCCCTGTTAGTAGGAAGCCAATACATGAAAGCTCTAGTAGGATGCATGATGTTTTNCCCTTGCATGATCTTCAAGTAGATGAAGGTGCGTCTCAAATGGGTGTGGAAGCTGAAGTTGTACATGAAGATCAACAAGGTCCTACTGAAGGCCGGATTAGAAAGTTTTATGATTTGCTGAAAGATGTTGATAAGCTACTATATGAAGGGTGTACGAAACATAATAAGTTTACTACATAAGGGAGTTAGGGCTTGGATATAAGAAGATCCTGACCTATTGTAATGGTTGTATGTTGTTTTGGAACAGGGGTGGAGCCACCCCTTGCCTTGGGGCATTCTGGGACCTTCAAAATTTTAAAAATGTCACAAAATTTTGAAAATTTCTTTTAAATTTAAGGTATTTTTTATAATATAGACCCCCAAAATTAATTTTTAATTTAAAAAATTTCATTTTTTTTTATAGTTTTGGACCCTCAAAAATTATTTTTATATTTCCCCCCTATTTTGGAAGGACAATGAGAAGTTAGAAACATGTACTTCATGCATAGAGTTTAAGTAGAAGATGGATAGCGCTAGTGAGTTGTCTAAACAAGCAAAAAGAAAACCGTAATCCTTTGAAACCAAGATTGCAAAAGTTGTTTATATCGTCAAAGATCGCTTCATACATGAAGTAGCAGCATGCTGATGGTTGTATAGCTGACGGGGTATTAAGGCATTTGGTTGATGGTCTAGCTTGGAAGGCATTTGATTCAAGATTTTGCCTTTGAACCTCGCAATCTCAGGCTTGGGTTATCATCGAATGGATTTAATCATTTCAACAACATGACCACTAGCTAGGATACTTAGCTAGTTATGTTGGTACCTTACAAATTGCCTCCTTAAATATGCATGAAATAATCATCTTTCGTGTTATCCTTGATTATCCCAGGCCTAAGTTCACATTCTTTTAAGATAGTTGTGTACCTAGAGCCTCTAATATCAGAATTGAAGGAATCATATGGGATATCAGAGTACCGACTTATGATGTCTTCCAAAAAGAAGTTTACGATGCGTGCAGCCTTCATGTGAACAACAAATGATTTTTCTATATACGGTGATTTGTTTGAGTGGAGTACGAGATGGTGTCCTGCATGTCTTTTGCTATATGGGGCATAAATGATTCTTGCCAATGGATCATAGATGGAGAAAGGATAAGTGATTGTTTGATGGTATCCAAGAAATAGATCCTCTGCTTATTGTTCCAACTTGTGATGAGATATATCATGCGACAATTAGGGTGAGTTGAATGTGTCGCCGAGTCTTTGGGGAAAAGGAAGATGATTGGTTGTGTGGGTCTCATGGAGCCATTGATATGGAGGATGTGAAGTATTTTTTTCACAATGCTTTATTGAAAAATAATATGTTGCGTCACAATCTTGATGTGATGAACATAGAGAAAAGTTTGGTCGATAATATTATCGTAACGCTGTTGACCTACTGTTGCTTCTTTTTTTTTTGTTTTTGGTAAAAAAAAAAATTGAGCTTATTAACAAGTAAAAGAAAATTGGTAATACTAGGCTGACCAGTACTATAACCAATTTTTTCTTTTCTTTTTTAAAAAAATTAAAGGCATTTTCCCAAAACACCGACAATTTCACAAATTGTCGGCATTTTAATTATTATGCACAAAAATATAAGGCAAAAATTTTATACAATTGTCGATGTTTTTCTTTATACAATAGATTAATGGCATTTTTATAACGCTGAGAAATTCACTACTATCCGCGTTTTCCTATACATGGAAATGTCTTTCGACATTTTACTATACACCGTGTAGCACATGTTGCCAATTTATTAGAATTTGTTTTTTTTAATGTTTCTTTGGCATGAATTTGAAATGCCGAAAGAAAGTTTTTCTTCGTATATTAAACGCCAGTAAAAGAAAAACAAAAACGCTAACAATATTTAGATTTTTATCGGCGTTTTGTTTTTACACTGGCATATTTCTAATACGATTCCTCATTTATTAATGTTATTTTTATATGCAGGTTTTTTTTAAAAAAAATGTCGGAAATGCTTTATCGACGCTTATTGGCCGCCCGTAAATGTTTTTTTTTTTTTTTTTTTTTTCCTTCAGTTGGCCAATAGCACGGTTTATAGGCTAATTTATATTAAAACTAAGACGTCCAACCCAATAGATAGCCCCACGTCAAATTAGATTTCGTCTTGAACTAGGAATATTATTGCCTCTCTCTTGTATTGGTAGGACTGTAATTGAGTCGAGCGAGTCGAGCTTTAAGATTTTTAGTTCGGCTCGTTTAAGAAAATATTTAAACGAGCTGAGCTCGAGCTCGAGCCAGGCTTAGAAACCCCAGCTCAAGCTCGGCTCATTAGATAATACCCGAGCTCGAGCTCAAGCTTTCGAGTTCTCGAGCTTGATTAAAAGGCTTTGACGAGTTGAGGCTGAGATTGATAAAAAGACTTTTCAAGCCTTAAATGGGTTAAATATGCTCATTTAAGACTTATCGAGCCTTAAATGGGCAGCTTGGCTCATTTAAGCTCATTTAGTTATTTGAGTAGTTTTTAAAAATGTGATTAAAAAAAACTTTTTTAAAAAAAAACACACTGATTAACATGATTAACTAAGATATAAACTTTTGAGCATTTCAAGTAAATTTGAAAAATTAATATTACATATGAATAAAAGAAATACAAAGACAAAAACTTAAACAGAGATCAACAAAAGACTTAAAGTCTTACAGAGAGTTTAAATTTAAGTAGAAG
The DNA here is from genome assembly GCA_900184695.1 of Betula pendula. NCBI lineage: Eukaryota > Viridiplantae > Streptophyta > Magnoliopsida > Fagales > Betulaceae > Betula > Betula pendula. Next base: position 36,685 of record FXXK01002451.1, on the reverse strand, counting down.
CACAAATTTGCTTGAATCATGGTACGTTTGGTAAGTCAACTTCATTTAAATTACAAAAGATCACAACTTAGAAATGCATGAATCATGATATGGTTGGTAAACTAAGCTTGCAAGCCCTAAATGAGCCAATCTATTCGAACCTTAAACAAGTTAGGCTCGTGAGCCTTAAACGAGTTGGTCTATTCGAGCTTTAACGAACTAGGCTCATGAGCCCCTATCGAGCTTAGTCGGGTATGTATCACTAACTAATTGAGTGAGTTTTTACAATAACGAGCGAGTTTGTACTGTACCGAGCTCGAGCTCGGGTCGAGTTTAACCGAGCGGGTATCGAGCGCGCTCGCGAACATGCGGGCTCATTTACAGCCTTATCTACTGGGATCCCGAAAAATTTTCTCAGGGGCAGGAGATGTGAGGGGACTCAGTAGGGTTCTCTCCTGCCGTGTAAAGGGCTCCCTGCTTCTCACATGGGATTGCAATTCTCCTACGTACCCCCTCCTCTTTGGGTAGGGGACTGCAATGAATCAATAACCCTCTCTGTATGTTTGCAAAACTGTGCTTGTCCTCTGGATCCCATGTTTATCCCGTCCTGCAGGGCAGAAGAATCTTAATAATTTGGAGCAAGTTGTTGTGTATCAACGTGGGTATGATCATCTATTTGTGTTTCGGGACAATGGGAAACAAGGGGCAGACTATGAAATAATGAGGAAACTGCACTTACTTTCTCGAACTATCACTTTATTTGCAGTATCTCTCAAAACTTGAAATACTTGCAATGTGGGGAATCATTCTATCAGCCCATTTTAGTTACCTCCTCTGTTAGATTATGTCCTAAACAGAGGAAGAAAAAAAGGATAAAAATACCCTTTCGTAAAATAAAAAATTTAGAAAAAAGAAAAAAGAGAACCTATGACCAGGCTGTGAGTCCGTTCAACATTTTTTTTTTAAAAAGAGTTGTGTTTTTTTTTAAAAAAAAAAAAATTAAAGGCCATAACTGTACTTTCATAAATTTTATAGGAGTATAACAGATATTTTTCATTACGTGATGCATTAGTCATTTAAGTTAACGAAACATTTTAGTGGTAGGAGATAAATGACAAATTAATCATATTGCAACTTTTTGAAATTTAAGGAATATATATTGCAAATAATTAAGTTGTAATTCGGAGAGTAACTGTAATATTTTCCAATAACAACCACGGAGGGTGGTGATTGAATAATCCTGTGTCACTTTCACAAGATTCAGTGGCAGGTAGCTGGTCTTGACTTTAAACTTTTGGATAACATTCTCTTACTTATTCGTAGGTCACAACTTGTTTTGGCTATTGGTCGTCGGCCGGGTTCAATGGTCGGATTGTAGGATAAATAGCTTCATCTGAAACAGGATTTGATTAGGACAACTCCGTCTATTGCACAACGTTATCACTCCAAAATCCGCCTACCCTTCTTGTTAATAAATCAAAAAAAAAAAAAACAAAAAAAATCTACGAGATAACAAGCATAGCACACGGCATTATATAATTAAGCAAAACAACCAAATACTAGAAGGAAGACCCATATATATATTTTTGCCTTCTTTTAAAATTGATGTGACTTTTGAGATTATCATTAAATTAAAATTTAATAATGGTCTATTACAAATCTAAACGTAATTTTAAAAGTCACATCATTTTAAGAGAATACAAAGAAAACATAATTATTTCTTTTAGCATTACTCTTGAAGAAGTGAGCCCTATATAAACTCAATCTAGTTATCACATTTATTTTCTAAATTACTAGCAATTGATCATGTTGTGAGTACACTTGTGAGTGTTGTGTCCCACATTGAGAATGCACAAAGAAAAAGAGTAATTAATATACATAAGTGGACCCAAGCCCATTAGCTTAGGCTTTTGGGCTAGACTGGTGTCTAAATATGTATATTAATGTACTCTTGGTAACTCCTGATCGCAACTCTTGTACGCGTGACACTCTTGGAAATGTAAAAAAGACTCACAAACGAGGGGGAGTTTGGCTAATGTGGAGAGACTCACAAGTGAGGGAGAGATTGTTGTGAGTACACTTGTGAGTGTTGTGTCCCACATTGAGAATGCACAAAGAAAAAGAGTAATTAATATACACAAGTGAACCCAAGCCCATTAGCTTAGGCTTTTGGTTACTCTTGGTAAAAACTCCTGACCGTTTATCTCCCTAACAGATCATACAAAAACTTGCTAGAAATTCGGATATGTGTAGCTCCGAGGGTATGATCTATCTACCTCTTCCTAATAAGTACACGGCAAATGCCAACTTTTCCTGGTCATTAAATTTTCTTTGTCCTTTTTGGCACGGCTGCTTCACTATGGCAACCAGTGGAAACGTCGAAATTGACGTGTTCATTATTGATTGACAACGACACTTTAGAAGAAATTTAATTTGAAACTTGAAAGGGAGTTGTTGCCTAATTTCAGTCTAAAATATGGAATTAATTGTGTTTTGAAAGGCACTTGTTCCTAAATGCTAATATAATTTTCTTACTAAATCCTGCGTGTTTTGAAACAAAATATGTGCCTAAAGTCTTAGAGAAGAATTGTGCCATTCATTTGCTATCCAAACAATAAAAAAGAAATTAATTAGAAAATTAGAAAAGAAAACAACCAATAAAAAAGAATAGAAATTTAAAACTTTTATCTTATTTTCTCTTCTAGCGGTAAACCAAACTGACACAGAATTTGTGCTCTTCGGTTCCCTTTGAATCTCGAAATTTTGTTTAGTGTCTCGTACTTTTGTTCAATCTTTTGCACCCCTTTGTATCCGTACTTGATCAATAAAAGTTTACATTTTTAGAATATTAATTTGAATAATTAAATATATCATTTATTAAAGTAAGTTTAAACTTTTGAGATAAGTGGTGATAACATGATATTAGAGCAAAGGTTCTGAGTTCGAATCTTATTTCCATAATTTATATCTTATTTCAATCAAATATTCTACATATTGGAGGGAGTTTGAGCTCATTTATTAAAAAATAGTTTAAGCTCACATGTAAGAACTTGTGCTTTGGTTTCAGCACCCCAAATTGTGTTATGGCTGGCCGGGTTTTTACTTTGTAATTTGTAACAATTGTTGCATTGTTCTATTTTTGTTTTTTTATAGTTTGTTATAGCTCTCAAAGAAAATATTACCTTGTAAGGTATGCGAATTCAATCTTTTAGGTTGGTGTAGCCTTCAAAGAGAACATTCTGCTGTGAGGAAGATTGGGATCTCATATCAATAGAATATCCAAAAGGGCTCTTTTTTTTTTTTTCCATTTTTTTTCAATTAGTAGCACATTTTCAGCTTGTGTAAGCAGCGCCTGGAAAGGTGTTCTTGCTTCGTTGTTAGATTCCAACTTATTGTTCTGACATGTCAAGGAAAATATTATTAGAACAATAATGTATATCTTATATATATATATGAAGATAATTATTTGGTTTTCTTTAATGGATTCTCTCAATGGTTAAAAAGTCATAGGATAAGTTGCAGACAAATTACCTGATCTCAGCTGTAGGCCATAGTGTTGCATATATAGTAGCTAGGTCAACGATAATTGTAACTGTTTCTGCAATGAATTTTGTGGGGAAGATCTAACTGGTGATTTTGATAAAATCCAAGTTATGATTGCTTGGTTTTATTTACTTAATTAAAAATTAGACGCAATGATTAACAATTATGGAGCTATTTACCGAAAAGTCTCACCCTTTCCTATCAATAATTAGCTCTTGCTAATATGGATAAATACTCTTAAAGAATTCTTCGATTTCACTTACTGGTGATTAAGGATATTGACAAACTTATCACCTTAGAAAGGCCCTTGAAATTTGATTTTGTGTTTATCAGAAAAACTTTATGGAAAACAACATAGTGGTAAATACCAAAATTCAACCTAAACTTCAAAACTAAACAAATGCTTGTAATTGCTTTAATTTGTTTCGCCTGGCATGGGGGGAACTTTTTAACTTCCCAACTTGGCTTAATTGATGGACAATTGTTTGTGAAATTAGTGCATTTGGATTTCCCTAAAGAGAAGGGGCACCGGTAAAAACAGGAGGCTATTAGAGCGAGGCTGGGGTATTTTTGGCTTCCTGCACGGACGATACTCTCTGCTCCGACAGAAAAGCCCCCCCTCACATACCCCTACCCCCAAAAAAAAAAGACTAGATAAGAGTAATAACATGAGTAGTACTCTTCAAATTGCACGGATCCCTATCGGAAATTAGTCTTCATGCATCCTTGATAAGATATTATAGGTCTCGCTTTACTAATAATTATATTAAGTGCTTATATAACAAAAAAAATAATTGGATTAAGTAATATTTGCTGAATCACAAGATAGCACCGACACTGGGGTCAACCATAATAATGATTATAAAATCGCAACCTAACACCCCTGGCCATGATCCCACCTACTCACCTAGTACTCCATTGTGCAAGAAGACTGCGTCGAAGTTTTACTTAAGTACGTATTATGGATATCAGCTAATCATGATTACCAAACCGACGACTCGTTGAGTAGAAGAATATATATTGAAAACCTAGTTAGACGGAAAATTAATTAAGCAATGTGAATGAAAGGACCGAGTCTCAATTTGTAATTAAAAAAGGCTAGCTAGAAGACAATTGCCTGCATTTTGACTTTAGTTCCCAATATTTGTCGTGTCCTTCTGTATTCCTACAAGGCTGCAGCTTGGTCTGAATACAACGTGTTTTTCATATATATCTCATAGTTTTTTGACAAAACAGCGTGATCCAGCCATGCAGCACCTTACCTACTCTTTCTATCTTGACTTTGTTCATGAAAACGAAATTGAGATGCTGGCAAAATTTCTCTACTCATAGGTAACTAAAACAAAATCATTTGGAGGTAGCAATATACCTAATCGTTTCATTGAAAAGACGACAGTACCATTTGTGAGATTTGGAATGATATTGAACGAATCAATACAGCCTGTTATAGGGATTAAACAAAAACATCATTTTCGACAATGATTGTAGAGTTTACTATATAAAGGGTTAGCACCCATCGTTAATTTGCAAGTCTAACTCTTAAGGACTTATCTTTCTCCTTTGGAGCTAAAATGCTAGAGATGAGTACCTCGAGACACCAGGGCAGTTGGCCTCAACTGGTATCTGCTATAGCATTTTGCCTCATAGCCACTACTGTGGTGGCCAATGAGCCTTACATTTATGCCTCACCACCACCACCTTACCTATACAAATCACCACCTCCACCTTCACCATCACCACCTCCTCCATATCTTTACAAGTCACCACCTCCTCCGTCACCCTCCCCACCACCTCCTTACATCTATAAGTCACCACCACCACCAACACACTCTCCCCCTCCTCCTTACGTTTACAAATCACCACCACCACCTTCTCCGTCACCTCCTCCTCCTTTACGTTTATAATCACCACCTCCCCATCTAAATCCCCACCTCCCCCATATGTCTACAAGTCCCACCACCACCATCTTCATCACCTCTCCTCCTCCCTATGTCTACAAGTCACCACCACCACCATCTCTATCACCTCCTCCTCCGTATGTCTACAAGTCACCTCCACCTCCATCACCATCACTCCACCCCCATATGTCTACAAGTCCCCTCCACCTCCATCACCTTCCCTCCACCTCCTTACATCTATAAATCACCACCACCACCATCTCCATCACCTCCTCCCCCGTACATCTATAAATCGCCACCACCTCCATCACCATCACCTCCACCCCCATATGTCTACAAGCCCTCCACCTCCATCTCTATCACCTCCTCCCGTACGTCTATAAATCGCCACACACACATCTCCTCACCTCCTCCCCCGTACGTCTACAAGTCACCCACCTTCCCCATCTAAATCACCACCTCCTCCATATGTCTACAAATCTCCCCCCCCTCCTCCATCACCATCACCTCCTCCCCCGTACGTCTACAAGTCGCCTCCACCTCCATCACCTTCCCCTCCACCTCCTTACATCTACAAATCACCACCTCCTCCATATGTCTACAAATCTCCTCCTCCTCCATCACCATCACCTCCACCTCCTTACATTTACAGTTCACCCCCACCTCCAAAAGGCTATTAAGTTTAGATTCGACCCCTGAATAAGTTTGAACTGATGCAAGAATATATACTCTCCTTGGATGTTATAAATTTTTCCAGCATTGTATTTTTCAGAAAAAAAAAAAAGTGTCTTTGTACGTGTACAATAAGGTTCTTAAATGGGGATCCTTTATGATCTGTTAATATGAAGCATACCCATTAATTGTTCCATTTTTAGTAAGCAATGTAAGCAAGGAATTCAAGTTCTGAAAGGAATTCTATGTATCACTATTTCTATTTTGAATGACGAAATGTTGTCATTGTTATTCCGTAGCAGTCTAATAAATATTTCGTTGTTCTTGCATTTTAAGTGTTAATATAGCTAATTAAATTCCCTAAGAGGTTTGTATGTGTTAAACTGTACGTTGAGGTTGATTGAAAATAATTTGAAAGAGATCGACCTACGCAAGATGGCATATATATATATATATATTTCCTTCTGTCTATCATTTTTTTTTTTTTTTTTTTGGCTTTGAGCTAGCATTAATTTTATGTGAAAAAGGGGATTGATTGTACGTGTTGGATAAAAAAGGGGGAGAGAGTAGATTGTCTCAAAGAGTGACTCCGATGAAATAGACATGCATGTGAAGACACTATGGACACCGGCCAAGACCCTAACAGCTTTCTTCGGTCCTCTTCGACGCAACATGTAATTGATTAATTAAAAACTTTAAGCCAATTACAGTAACTTCAAAACATTACCTAAACTAATTGGGTGTACCTCATTGACAAATTAGACATAAGGAGATGTAAAAAAAAATACAAAAAGGCTAGAGCACAATAAGATCCTGAAATCACTATTATCTTAATAATTAGTTGACGCCTTGCATTAATACTTCCATTTCTTCATCTCCATAGCTTCAGGAGCGCTGCCTTTCACCTTCTTTGAACTCACTTCTCTCTTTATCGGGAATTTGGATATATGCAAGACTTCTAAAAGCACGCAAATGTTAAAACACTTGGCTTTCTCCCACTCCATACTTCTTACTTGGGGTGTTGGGTTTTTCACATTCCTTGTAGGGTTTCGATTTGACAAGTAAACTGCACAAGCAACAGCCTCAACCCAAAATTCTTTAGGCCTCTTTTTGGAATTCCACATGCTTCTTGCCATGTTTAGAATGGGTCGATTCTTCCTTTCAAAAACATTACCATTTCGTTATGGTAATCTAGAGACAGTTAATGGATGATAGATTCCATTCTTCTCACAAAAACCTGGAAAAATTATTGGACATGAATTCTCCACCTCTATTGGACCTTAGTGCTTTAAAAACATGGCCATTTTGTTTTTTGACAAGTGCCATGAATTTTTGAAAACCTCCAAAAGCCTCAGATTTTCTCTTCAAGAAATTATAAACCCATGTGTTGCGACTGAAATCATCCATGAAAAGTAAGAAATAACGATTATTACCAAATGATGATGTCTTGATTGGTCCACATACATTTGTGTGCAGGAGCTCCAATAGCTTCATGGCTCTTGTAGTGGCCTTATTGGGAAAACTTTTACTAAATTGTTTCCCATATAGATCACAATTCACAAAGTTGGTTAATTTGATTTATGAAAGGAAGTCTATTAAATTTCCCTTAATATTTTAGACTTATGCCCATTGCATACATCGGTATCTCGTATACACGTAGGACATCATCTTTTTAAGAAGAAAAACCAGAAGACCCCCCTCCCTTTGAGAATGCCTTGGGCGGAGGAGGGAAATCACTCCCTCTTCCACTCGGCCCCTCCCCCTCCTGCCTCTCTGTAGGCAGCAACCGTCTCTTTTGGAGACATGTTTCCTTCTCTTTGGAGGTTTATTCCTCCACAAGTAGTTATGCCAACTTCTCTTCCACCACGTGGTGGCCGGTCTCCACCTCATCTCGCCGCTCACAACCCGAATCTGGGTCTTCTACGCTGGTACCTCCCTCTACCCCGTCTTTAGTCGATGGATCTTCTTCGTGGATTTATTTTCTGCATCTATTTTTCTGTATTTTGTCTATCGTCTTGAGTCTTGGATCGAGGACTTGTGTGTCTCATGCCTTGTAGGGTCAAGGAGTGTAGGTCGGGCGTAGGAGAATAACTCTCATGGCCGGTAATAAGTGGGTGCAATTCGGGCTAATCATGCCTCGATCTAGCGTTAGATATAGTCTGTTGAGTAGATCTGCTCCTTATCTGAAGTTATTCTTGGGTTAATGGTAGTTGTCATCATAGACAATTATTTAATTGTTAAGATGCTTTTATCCGGTCTATGGTTGTATAATTTCATAGCGTTTGTGCTATGTTTAATCTGCGTTGTATTCTTCTAATGTATGAGCTTTATGTTCCTGATTTATTATCAATGAAATTTGGCAACTTCTTACTCAAAAAAAAAGAAAAAAAGAAAGACATCATCTCTTTAAATTCTTTTTTATTAAAATCTTTGTCAAACTATTTCAACATAATTTTATCGTAAATGAAACCACGTAAAAGAATGGCTCATACTCATTGATAAAAATATGCATGCGATTTAATCATCTCGCATATATAATTAAATGTTTTATAGTAATACATTTAATTAGTCAAATTCAAAGATTCATGTAAAACATATTAATGGCTCTCCTGATTGTGTTCTGGGTGGTGTTCTTGTCCTTCTCGTTCGCCTGCATCAAGTTCTCCACCTCACGATGCTCCACCCAATCTTCTACTTCACCTCCTGACAAATGCCTCACACATGTTCAGGTTGAAACTTGGAATGGGTTAGTCAAAAAAAAATTGTGTAATTCTAGCAACGTTTTTTGATTTGTTGTATATTGGATAAAAAAATATAAATATATATATAAAAAAAACAGAAAAAAACCAATTGACAAAAAGGCCCATGTGACCCATATTTGGCTCATGTAGCCTATCTTTTAGCCTTTTGTTGGCCTAATCATTTGTTCTTTATTGGTCTTGTTTGATAACCCAAATCTATTAATTTAAGGCTCATAGTTGGCCTCATTTAGCAGCCCAAGTTGGCCCTATATATTTGGCCAAATTTTGGCCCATTATAAGCTTATTATTGTTAAAGGCTTATCTCTGCCCGCCAACTCCAGCAATTTTTCAGCCAAATATTCTAACAATCTTTTGCATGTTGTTCTGTCACACTATGAATATAACTTACACTTTGCATGTTCCCCAATTTCATTATTGCTGCTAATATTTTCATCTAGAATCTGCATATATAGTTACAATTTAAGTTAACTCTTGGTCATTCCTAGATCTTGCCAGCTTAGTTGCTTGAAATTAATATATCCTGATTCTTTATAATTAATTATTCCTTGCATCTTAAACTAGCCAATAATCCCACGTACAATACAATCAGGATTTCCCACTTGTGCAAAAAATATTGAAACATGATTGATACTTTGTTCTTGTCAAACAACATTATTGTTTGATGAGCACAAAAACTTTCAGCACTTCTAAAATTGTCAAAAAGCCAACCGCTGCATTATGTTTTTGCCCCGTTGCTTCTGCTTTTTTATCTTTTGATTTAATGGGAAATAGTACAGTGCACATGTAGGCCTTCTAAAAGCTAGAAGTATGTTACATGGCCTTGTCCCCTTACATGGCATTATTAAACCTAACATATGCTCAGCTTTCAATAATATTTCTAAAATTGACAAGGGCCTTTGTTTATTGCAAAATACGTGCATCCAGTATGGATATTCGTGGTGCTATAGCATGCTAGGTAAAAGATGTTTGATGTGATTGCGTTGAGCTTTGTCCTGTATCAGTTGGTTTATGTAGATCACTACTGCAAAAGCATTGATAGTAATAGACTATGTTATAGGCAATATTATAAATGAGATAGAAATATAGAGTGTAACTAGTACTATTATTAATTTCTTCAATAATTTAAGAAAACGACAGTACTGTAATTTGAGAGCTCATAATAACACCCCATTAAGACTGACAAATGATATGATATGAATAAAATATTTAGGTTCAATCAATTGTATAATTTTTTTTTTAAAAAAAAATCAATTGTATAAAGTCACATTTAAGTCTAAAAGAGCTGAGAATAACTTGGTTTGATTGGTTTGATTAGTTTTTGATCTTATTTTGTTAAGTTTTCTCTGAGAGAATACCAAGTTTATGGGCTTCTCTCTTCATCCTTCGTAAGGGGGTTATCAAGAAAGTGGGATTACGTTCAACCCTGTTGACCTTGTATTCAATAATCTAACTGTACAAATGAAAGCCATAGAAATTAATGTGCAGAAGAAGTATTATGACCGTACAATTATAAGGAAGCCAAGTTTGATGGAACATGTAAAGAGTATGTAATCCAAGTGACAAAATATTGAATCCAAAGAAAGTGGAACATATTCTTAGATCGATCCTTCTTATGGAAAAGGGTTGGAGCTGAAAAATTGTGGTGCAGAAGTGGTCTGGGATGTTATTTCCCATCCAAAAAAAAGGTGGTATGGGTATAAAGCGTATGGATACTTCTGGATAATAGAGTAGTGATATGCTTAAGTGCATATTTAGCACATCTGCTTCGATTTTTTGTAAGGAGTTTTGGGCCCTGAGGCCCCCTACCCATGGTACGATTTTTGGTCCTGGAGGAATATTTTGAAGCTTAGACCGCTTACCCATGGTACGATTGTGCAACTGGTGGGATCCAGCCGATCCTCTGACTCTTTTGTCCGGACCGGATTCCCCACTGACTCCTTTTCCATCAAATCTCCTCGGGAGAACTTTCGCCCCCAGGCTGCTCTTGTTTTTTGGTATAAGCTTTTCTGGCATGAGTTAAACTAAACGTCAGAGTTGGTCTGATGTCTAAGCGCCCGACAATCTCACATTTGAGGGTGTATGGACGTTTGAAAAAAATAAAAAAGAGAAAGTCCGTATATCCTCTCCTCAAATGTGAGGGTGTCGGATGCTAGACGTCAAACTTGGTCTAACATCTTACACTACTCAAAGCAAAGCTATTCCTTGGCATGGCTTCATCCTTTGGTCGGCCTCTTTGGAGAGGCTTCTTACGAAAGATGTGCTCTACAAGCATGATATGTCTATTGACTTGTCTTGTGTTCTCTGTGGCCAAGAAGAAGAACTTTCACTCTCATTTTTTTTTTTATCAGAAAAATTTCCATGAAAAATTATTACTTTGACTTAACTTTAAGAATATCAACTGAATTATTACTATAAGAACAATATCAGAGCACTAACTGAAAACCTCATTTACATTTATCGACATAAATGTACAACTCAGTTTATACTTACATTCTAATGTTACATTGTTTCATACTTCTAGAAACTAAACATATACAAAAGATATTATTCCAACCCAAACTGCTGTCAAGCTTCGCCTAAGTTTCAAAATACTATGTCATTTTAAACTTCTAAGGATAGTATTCGAAGCTATCAGGCTCTCCTAGGCTCGTGTCCTCTATGGCTATAAATTTTAACAATTTACAGGTGAAAGTTGCGAGTCCACCTTTAGTAAGTAGATGTAATTAACCATGTTGTATATATATATGTGAGCCATTTTAAAATTTTTCCTCTCTTTTTGTTAATGCAAGAAAATCCATTTTTATTAAATGTCTAAAAATGAGCGAGAGAATTTTTTTATTTCAATGTTACTGAAATGAAACATATAACATAAATACTCTTACTAAATTAGTTTTCCATTAGCCTGTGTGTAGATCTCACTTCCACGTTTAACCAGTGGGTATTGAATGTTTTCCCCCATTCAACCAAAAGGGGTTGAGCAAAGCATCTTGCTCAACTAAGGCTCCGAATGATTGACCCCAAACAGATTGAGCTTCTTGAATGTTTTCCCCCATTCAACAAAAAATGGTTGAGCATGCCACCATGCTCAACTAGGGCTATGTAGGTTAACTTCATCCAAATTAGGTTTGTCGAGCACACCACCCCACTCAACTAGGGCAACAAATGATTAATTGCCTTTGATTTGGGCATGTTGAACGTAATACCCCGCTAAACACCGGGTTTTGAACGTATAATCTCCGATCGAACTGAGCTTGCTTTGGGTAAACTTTCATACCGTAAATTTTATACTTTTCTTTAATTATAAAACTGTTCTTTAAAATAAAGAGCAAGCTCATATTCACAAAGTATTCATTATAAAATATTAATACCATGGTACATAAGTAAATGCATGCAAATATATAGTATCATTATTGGTAAAGAGATTTAATTATAATGCATGTAAAAACAAATTTCATACTTTAGCCAGCGAACATATTTACTTGTATTGCTAACTTTTAGTTCTCCAACATACCCGTCTTATTGAGCTTCCTACAAGATTTCTCTCTCTTGGATTTCTCCAAGTTTTTCCTAATTCTCTCACCATCAATACTCTCAAAAACCTCTTTCTAGGTGTTAGAAGACAAGGGAAGGAAAGTTGTAAATTTTCAAATTAAAAAATGGCATTCTCAAATCGTGACACGTGGCAAGCAAACTCAGCTTTTCAACTAACACGTGGTTGATAAAAAGGTGGAGCTCTAAAACGTGGCATGATGTGTCATCCAAAATGGCAAGAAGTTGACACGTGGTAGATGATGTGGTGACAGACCAGGTTTGTTGTCTTGTCTCCTAAATTGACAGCCTAATCCAAAAAATTCAGATACTTGATGGATGATGTGGTAGTTTGATGCAAAATTTCTAACAACATGTGGTGGATGATGTGGCAACAGGTGTATTTTGCTGATGTGTTAACCTAGTGCAGAATTCTAACATGTGGCATATGACATGGTTTGTTGACATCACATACTGGCATGGCTCTCTAAGGTAGAAATTTCTTACATGTGGCCAATGATGTAGCAATTTAATGCAAAAAAATTAGGGGGATGCTTGGTGTCCAACCCAAGCATACAAACCCTTTGTGTTTTTTTTTTTTTTAAAAAAAAAAAAATTTAAAAAAGTTTTTACACTTGAGTTGGATGGGAGTTGAATGGGGAAGTTGGAAAAATAGACTTTTCCAAAAAATTATGACACATGGCTAATGACGTGGCACTAGGCAAGGTTTGCTGTTGTGGCATGCTGATGTACTTGTTGACGTGGTAGTCTAATTCGCTAAACTTGACATGTGCCGTGGCATGCTTAGTCAATCGAGTTCACATCTTGGTCGATTGAGAATTATATATATTCTTTTATTTTAATTTTTGATTTATTTTTAATCTTTTCAACCTATTTTAATTTTCTCATCTTTTATTTAAACTGCAAAAAGTCATCTTCTGTTCGAATTTGCTTATTTTGAGCTCTACTCTTGATCATCAAGTTGCACATGAATCTTTTACAATTAATGATTTTAATTTTTTAGTTGATAAACAAGTTTATTTTTGTTTTTTGTTTTTTTTTTCTCGCAAGAGTTTACCGATCATGAAAATGACAATTCAAAATAGAGCTTCACAATTATAAGCATAATTTAATCAACATTTAGATTTTTTGGGATTTCTCAACTATTCTCAGCACTTCCAAGATTATAATGAGATTGTATTTTGTACTAGTCAATCTTAATTCTCTTGATAGGCTCCTCTAAATTTTAAGTATGTTTAGTACGCTGAATGTCTATTGCATTAGAAAAAATGAATAACTGTATTATGAAGAAATAAGTTAAATAAAATAGCTTTGGTGTTAGAGTATATGATAAAACTCTAACATTTGGAATATCAATTTTTATTACCCGTGAGGAAATGCTTATTCCTTAAATTGAGAGGACTAGCTATTCCTCAATTTAAGGAATAGGCATTCCCTCATAGGCAATGCGAATAGCTATTCCAAGGCTATTTTATTTCATAACTTTTTATTTTCAATTAAAGCTATTCATTTTCTAAATAGAATAGTCATTCTGTATACCAAACATAACATTCGTGTACTAATAGTCAGTTGTTTAATTCTTCGGGTCTTTCTTGTACTCCTAGCTCTTAGTTTGGTTGCTTCCTTAATTTCTTCTTGTTTAGATGTTTCTTGTGTTGTTGGTTGTACGTAGCGTGGGGTATGCCACAGTGATCTTGTAAATTTTACATATTTATTTAATTCTTACTTTGAAAAAAAGGATATTGACAAGCTTATCTCATCTCCTAATTAGAAATGAGTAATTCTAGAAGTCTTTTTTGTGTCCCTATAGTTTTCTTCAAAGAATGATATGGCTTTTTAAATCAATATTGGGCTTGTGATTGATTAATATTGAATTTTAATCAAATGATGATTTTAAAAGTCATCTCATTTTTTGAGGAACACAAGAAAAACATGAGAAAGGCTTCTAGAATTACTCATTAGAAAGGCCCTAATTGAAATTTGATGCTGTGTTTACCAGAAAAGCTATATGGCAAAAAACATAGTCGTAAACAAAGCTAGCTTTTATCGAGTACTTCAACAGATTTAATCCTCTTGGGCAGCGGTGGAACCACTTGGACCCTTAGGAGGGTTGTGGCCCTCCCAAAATTTTAAAATTCTCTCCAAATGTTTTAATTTTTTAAAAATATACCTTTAAAAATTGATTTTCGATCACCCAATAATTTTCTTTTTTAGTTTTCCCTCAAACCTAAAATTTTAGTTTCGCTCTCCTTATGCACTAGGCTTAAGTTAATACGAAATAAATGATTGTAATTGCTTTTGTTTTACTAGACAGGGAAGGAATCTTTTACCTTCCCATTTAATTTCGCTTGATGAAAATTCTGTGTAAAATTAGTCTACATGCATCCTTGATAAGACATTCTAGGTCTAACTTTATTAGATCCACGTTTCCTAAAAATTATATCAAGTAATATTTGCTGAATCAAAATATTGCACCGACGCTTGGGTCGTCTAATTATAAAACGCTCCCTAGCACACCCATCGAGACCGTAAGTTGTTATTTATTTATTCTGGTCAAATATTACAACGAATTAAACAAAGTAAACACAAAACAGCAAAGAATTAAAAAAAATTTTTAAAAAAAAAAGACAGAAAACGAGTTAGCTAGGGGGGAGCTAGCTGGAGTAATCATAGTATATACCAAATAATAATTACAGATCCGAGGGCTGGAGGAATAGAGGAATATTGAAAAGATTGCAAGCTTACAAACCCATCGATCCAGATGGAAAATGAAGCAATGTGCACGAAGGGACCAAGTCTTAGCAAAACAAGGACAGCAAACCTGCATTTTGACTTTTATCCATTATTGGTCGTGTCCTTCAGTAGTATACATAGTGGAAGAAAAGTACTGTTGATTAAAGTAGGAATAAAACGTGCCTTCCATGTCTAATATTTTTTACAAAAAAGCGGTGATCCAGCCTAGTATGTTAATGAAAACGGAATTGAGATGCAGGGAAACTTCGAAGGTAACTGAAACAGAAAATATCAATTTGGACGTCACAACTTATTGATTTCATTGAATAAGACAAAACCATTGTGAGATTTCGAATGACATTAAAAGAATTCATGTACAGCCTGTTTTAGGGAATAAACAACAACATCATTTTCACAAATGATTTTGTAGAGTTTACTATATAAAGGGTTAGCACCCATCGTTACTTTGCAAGTCTAAAGGACTTATCTTTCCCACTTTAGAGCTCAAGTGCATGCTAGGGATGCGTACCTTCCCACATCGAGGCAGTTGGCCTCAACTGCTTTCTGCCCTAGCATTTTGCCTCATAGTCACTACTGTGGTGGCCAATTATGAGCCTTACATTTATGCCTCACCACCACCACCAACCACACAACACGACGAACACTACTTACCCCCATTGCTGCCAAAGTATGAGGGACATGGGGGAGAAGAGGGTCATGGAGGAGAAGAGGGACATGGCGACGAGACACCATATTTGTACAAGTCACCTCCTCCGCCATTGAAATCACTTCGACCACCACCTTACGTTTATAAGTCACCTCTCCCAACATCACTATCACCACCTCCTCCGTATGTTTACAAGTCACCACCTCCACCATCATCATCTCCACCACCACCTTATGTCTATAAGTCACCACCCCCACCATCACCATCACCACCTCCTTCATACATTTACAAGTCACCACCTCCTCCATCACCAACTCCTCCACCACCATACGTTTACAAGTCACCACCTCCACCTTCACCATCTCCTCCACCACCTTATGTTTACAAATCTCCTCCTCCACCATCTCCATCACCTCCCCCTCCTTATGTCTATAAATCACCACCTCCTCCATCACCAACTCCTCCACCACCATACGTTTACAAATCACCACCCCCACCATCACCATCACCGCCTCCTCCATATGTTTACAAGTCACCACCTCCTCCATCACCATCTCCTCCACCACCTTATGTTTACAAATCCACCACCCCACCATTCCCACCGATCACCAGACCTCCTCATGATGTTTACAAAATCACACCTCCGCCATCAGCCATTCCTCCACCCGACATATAGTTTAGACAAGTCGCCACCCCCCACCCATTCACATCACCCACCGCGTTCATATGTGTACAAGTCACCACCCCCATCCAGTCCCCGAACTACTCCTCCACCCACCGTTATGCTTTACGCAAAATCGCCACCCCCCACGGCCACGCATCACCCCCATCCACCCACCTCCTCTGTATTTTAGAAATCACCACCCCCCGCGGCACCATCACCAATCTCTCCACCGACGTATAAGTTTAACAAGTTGCCACCCGGGGACCCACCCATCACCATCACCACGACCAGCCATCATATGTTTTACAAATCACCACCCCCACCATTACCATAACACCTCCTCCTCTCATATGTTTACAAGTGCACCACCTCCACATCACCATTCTTCCCCCACGCATTATGTTTACAAGTCACCTGCCCCCACCATCCACCATCAAGCGCGCCTCCTCCGTTAATGTTTCACAATGTACCACGCTCCTCCATCACCAACTCTCCTCCACCGGACCCTTTAATGTGTTTACAAATCACCACCCGCACCATCACCCATATACCCACTCCTCCCGCATATGTTCTAACAAGTCACCACCGGTTCCACCTTCACATCTCCTCCACCACCTTTATGTTTACAAATCTCCTCCCTCCACACCATCTCCATAAAACCTCCCCCTCCTTATGTTAAGTAAATCACCACTCCTCCATCACCAACTCATCCACCACCATGACGTTTAAAATCGACAGACCTACCAGAGCCATCACCATCACCGCCTCCTCCATAGTGTTTACAGTCACCAAACTTCCAACATCACCTATCTCCACCACCACTCTTATGTTTTCTACAATTACACCCGCCACCATCACCAGATCACGCACCTCCTCCATCATTTTACAAAATCACCACCTCCGCATCACCAATCTCTCCACCACCATACTATTTAGCAAGTCCGCAACCCCACCATCACCATCACCACCCCGCCTCCATATGTTTTACAAGTCACGCCACCATCCGTCCATATGGTTTACAAGTCACCACCCCAAAATCCCCATCACCATCGTCCTCCACCACCGACATTTCATGTGTTTCAGCAAATCGCCACCCCACCCCCACCACATCACCATCACCATCCACCAAACCCCCATATGTTTACAAATCAACCCACCCCCACCATCACCGAATCCAACCCACCTCCTCATATGTTTCACAAGTCACCGTCCTCCACCCATTCCCATCGCCTCCCTCCCACACCCGTTATTTTTACAAGTCACCACCCCCCACCATCACCTTCACGCGCCTCCTATCCTTTATGTTTACAAGTCACCACCTCCTCCATCACCATCTCCTCCCCACCTTATGTTTACAAATCACCACCCCCACCATCCCGACATCACCACCACATCCTCCATAATGCGTTACAAGTCACCACCTCCACCTTCACCATCTCCTCCCCAACAACCTTATGTTTACAAATCTCCTCCTCACCATCTTCCATCACCCTCCCCTCCTTATGTCTAATAATCACCACCTCCTCCATCACCAACTCCTCCAAACCATCACGTTTACAATCACCACCTCCCACCATCACCATTCACCAGCCTGCTCCTCCATATGTTTACAAGTCACCACCTTCCTCCATCACCGATCTCCTCCACCACCCTTATGTTTACAAATCACACCCCCACCATCACCATCACCACCTCCTGCATATGTTTTCAAATCACCACCTCCGGCCATCACCATCTCCTCCACCACCCATATATTTACAAGTCGCCACCCCCACCATCCCACCTCACCACGCGCCTCCATATGTTTACAAGTCACCCACCCCTCTCATCCATCATCTGCCTCCACCACCTTACGTTTACCAAGCTCACCCACCCCACCATTCACCATCCAACCACCTACTCCATATGTTTACAAGTCACCCCTCCACCATCTCCCGTCCCCCACCCCAATCCCTTCACATCCTAGCAAGTAACCTCCCATCCATTCACCATCACCTCCTCCTCAAGTATGTCTACAAGTCGCCTCCACCCCGCCCCCCGTCCGAATCCGCCTTCCCCTCCACCTCCTTACATCTATAAATCACCACCACCACCGTCTCTATCACCTCCTCCTCCATATGTCTACAGGTCACCTCCACCTCCTTACATTTACAGTTCACCGCCACCTCCAGAAGTTTATTAAGTTAATATTCAACACTTAAATCGGTACCGTTGCAAGAATAATTACTGTTGTTGGATGTTATAAATTCTTTTAGCTTTGTATTTTTCTGAAGAAAAAAAGTGTCTTTGTGTAGAAAAAGGTTCTATAATGGGTATCGTTTGTGATCTATAAATATGAAGCAGACCCATTGTTCCATTTTCCCTAAGCAATGTAAGCGAGAAATTCATGTATTACTTTTCTATTTTGAATGACAAAATGTTGTCATTGTTATTCTAGTGCAGTTTAATAAATATTTTGTTGTTATTTTTCTTGCTTTTAAATTGTTGATATCGCTACATTACCTAAGAGGTTTCTGTTAAACAATTGAGTTTGATTGAACATCATTTCAAAGCTATCTCCACAAAATTTGGGTTATACTCACTTCAAGATTTTAGGCATTCTACATGTGTACGTTGTGAGAATTGAAGCCACCACCTTACTCAATAAAATGGTATTGTATAATCTAATATATATATATATATATATAAAGCTGATGTTTTTAGGAGGAGTCTCTAAAATTGTGACATGTGGCTTCTCTTTTGTTGACAAGTGTCCATTCTTATGCATAAAATGTGACAATTGGCACCCTATTTTACAACCAATTGTAAAATGTTAAAACCTGACAATTGGCACCCTATTTTACAGCAAACTGTAAAATGTTAGTTTTACAATTGAAACTTGATATGTTAAGTTATCTTCTCGAGCAACGTATCATCCGTATATTTATCTTCAAAATATACAGACTTCAAAAACCACAAATCACCAAATAAAATTGACTTCCAAGAGAAAAGTAAATCTAATACTACTATCGTCTCTCTATCTCTATCTCTCTATGATGCTGCGAACCTTCTTTTCTTTCTGCACCGCATAGTTACATTCACATGTTGATTCGAGTGTTGTTCTGGAAGTTGAAATGGTAAGTACATTCTAATATTTTATTGTATAGTTACTTATTTTTAATTTGCATTACGTAATGTGCTAGCTTTTCAACAAACAAAAGATAGTGGAGAGAGATGAAAGAGATTGTGCTTGAAAAGAAACTGTATATAAGTAGCCTTTTTTATTTCCTGACATGAGTTAATTTTTATCCTCCTAATGAGATAATGTTATTTAACCGTCTTCTAACAGTTTTTTTTTTTTCCCCATAAAAAATGTTCAGATCCCCTTAAGGTGTTTTTCTCTCTTTCTCTCTCATCTATTTGTCTCTCTGTGATTTTGTTGGATTATTTTGATTTGATGGTAATCTAAACAATCAAAATTAATTGCGAATATGTTAAAGAAAATACTGCCATTATATGGGTTTTATTCGTATTGAAATGATTTGTTTTATTTAATTTGTACATAAAATGAGAGTTTTAAAGAGGAAATAAAAATAACTACTATGAGAATAAAAATTTTAACATGTTTAATTTATATAGATTAAACTGATATGAAGAGTCTTTATGTTTTAATTCATTTGAATGCTTTGGTACAAGGTGTGATTCTTTTTTTAGTTTACAGCGTTGTTCCTTGAATAATTTTTCTTTTTCTTTTTGCGTAATGTAAATTGTTTACATGCTTAATTGATGGAAGATATTTGCTTCAAGGTTTCGTTGAAAGCAGGAAAAATATACAGAAAAGACAATAATTTTTAACAATATTAGTTTTGTTTTTTTTTTCTTTTTTCGTTTTTGTGATTTTGTTATTCTACTTTCATTTTTTTGTCCTTATTTTTTGTTTTAATTTATATTTTTTTTATTCAAACAGGAAAATGATAATGAGAAAGAGGGTTTCCTATTGTTATTTTTGGTATGAGTTGTGGTGATTTTTTAGTTTACTCTGTTGTTCGTTGAGTAGGGTTTGATTTTTTTTTTTTTATGTCCTAAAAGAAGTTTCTTTTACATTATAAATGCAGAGGATCATGATCGAAAGAAAAAGTCTCTATTTGACAAGGTTCATTCCTATACCTATGAAATTTATTGGAAATGAGAAAGTATATAATTTTTTTTTTAAAAAAAAACAGTTCTTTTTCTATTATATTGGTATTTTTCATTTTTCATTTTTTGTCTTTATTTGCTATGGTTTTGTTATTCCGTTTCCCTTTTTTGTCCTTTTTTTTTAAAAAAAAAATTATATATTTTTTTATTCAAATTGATTATTTTTTATTTTGCAATTTTTTCATTGAATTTAGAGAAATGATAGTAAGAGATAGAAAGTTTCCTATCATTTTTTTTTTTACGAGGTATGACACTATTTTAGTTTACATTGTTGTTCATTGAGTTTTTGTGTGTATGTGTGTGTGATGCACATTGTTTACGTGCTTTATTGATAGATAACATTGGCTTTCAAGATTTATAATGGATTATATTTTTTTTTATTATAATTTTTAATAGAACTTTATCAAATTTATTTTTGAGTCGCTTATTAGTTAATATGAGAAATAGGCTCTTTGTGAAAATATGTAATTTTCATAGTTAGAAGTATTTACAAGACTCATTTAGGTACTTATAAGAAATCTAAAATTATGTTTTTATAGTAGATATAATTAAAAGGTTATGTTGAATAAGATATCAAAATTCTTTTGTTTTTTGTACGAATTACGATGATTTTTTAGTTTTCATTGTTCTTTCTTGAGTCTTTTGTTTATGTATGTAATGCACAGTACTGTTTATGTACTTCACTAATCGACGACATTGGCTTTTAGTGTTTTATAATGGATTATAATTTTTTTTCCTTTAAATTTTTATGGAGTTTTATCAAATTTGTTTTTGGGTAGCTTATTAATTAATATGAGAAATAGGCTTTAACATGTTTAGTTTTTAATTTTTAGTTTCTTTAGTTTTAAACTACATCTATGTGAACAAATATTTAACATGTTTCAATTTATAAGGATTAAACATCATGATAATTGGTTACTAATAATCTTTTAAATACTTTTTGAATAAATTATAATGAAAAAAAAAACCCGCGCATTACGCAGGTTATAGGCTAGTTGGTTTAATGGGTGACTTTACAAACATCTACTGTCTTTTGTATCTCAAAAGCGACACACCATATAGCTACACAATTGAGTGATTGATAGCTTGCGTTAATTGTTTCATCAACAAACATTTATCTTGACACCAAACTAGGATGTTTTTGGCTATTTTATGAATTGAAAAGTAAATAAATATTAATATTTAACATATAGAAATCTTGCTCACTTAAGGTCCACATAGGCTCAAGTTTTTGGTTCTTTATCCTTTAGGATAGAAATTTTCTCAACTCAGATTGGAGGAAATTTCATTCAACTCACTCTAATACATGACAAGTGTCATCTATTAACATTGGGTTACTTAAAACTTTAATGTTTGAATTAATATTAAGTTTTAAGGAATTCAATGTTGATAAATAACACTTGTCATGTATTAGAGTGGGTTGAATAAAATTTCCTCCAACCTGGGTTGGAGGAAATTTATGTCCTTATCTTTATACACATTTGATCATTTGAAACTTTATATAGCTTGTTGATTGGGTACAAAACCTGAATTTTTGTGATTTTAGTACATCTGTCATAATGATTAAGGGAGCACGTGTCTTGGAAATGACACATGGGATGGATTATGAATGAGAATGAATTTTACCGATCACAAAAATGTTTTTTAGTGGGCAATATGAGCTACTCATCCTTGATAGTTTTTCAAACATATCAAATAAAGAAATAATCATATTTAGTCTTTAGATTTTCATTTAATTTCAATTTATCTTTTGAGTTTTCAATTTCAATAATATGATCTTTACGTTTTGCCTATCTGTTACGCGTTTTATCGTGAAAAATAACATTTTGCCATTTATCACGTATGTCTCAATTAAGATAAATGTTTGGTGTCCATCTTGGTCTTTTTATTTTTTATTTCTTAATTTTTTGCAAAAATGATAGACCTCTTTTTGTAAAAATTTATGGAGCTCTTTTTTTGATTTGCAAAAAATTGTAAAAAAAAAAAAAAAAAAAGACCAAAGATGGACACCAAGCATTTCACCTCATTTAATACATTAGTGCCCAATATATGTGCCACATCAGCAAGAGAGGCCACGACATCCGTAATAAAACAAAAAACAAAACACCATTAGGACCAAAGGCCAATCGAACTGTTGTTGCATCTCTCAGCTCTGCGTCTTTCCCTTTGTATTTGTTTAGATAAAAAGAAGCAAGATTTCTTTATTATTAACATCTTAACCCATTCGAAAAATAGTCTAGGTGTTTGAGTGTCGCCATAAAAATTTTCTTCCGTATTTTAGTACAACCATAGCTGAACATTAAAGTTAGGTCTGCTCATTCACCTTGGTAAACCTATATCTCATGTTGATGAGATTACAGATCTCACTAGTTTCAGAGTAATGCTAAATTAGATTACTGAAACACTTAGTTTTATCATGTTTGATTTGTAAGATTTTGGAAAGTTGTTTTGGTTTTCCATACTAAAGCATAGTGTTTCACTAATGTATTATATAGTTGCAGAATGACTAACTTATTGTTACAATTTACAATTCAAACTATACTTGATAATCATCTATTGAGTAATCGATCTATACTTATTCAATTAGAAAAAGAAAAAAAGAAAAAAAAAGTAATCAATCTTATACAAACTCTAAGACAAATACAACAGAAGGAAACAAGAGCCATTATCCTTGAAACAACCAAATAGGCATAAATTAGATGGGACAAATTCAAAATTCAAAATATTGTAGATATGCTACTTGTAACACCTCAAAAATTAATTAACTGGTAATTAATCTAGAGTGCTACAATAACCTCTCGAAGCTTATTTAATAGGTAAATAATCTGAGGAGATTACATCTACTCAAGATCAGAATACAAAGCAACGAAAATATATATAACTTCTCTCTTATTTTATTAACATTTATAATTACAACCAGATCATTTATTAAGAGCTATCACTTTAATTGAAATCATCACATTATACGTATCATTGGTATAAAGAAGACCTATACTAAACCTAAATGCACAAACACATCTCGAAATTCCACGTTTGCAGCTTTAGAACAACTTGCGAAATCTTGCAATGAGTCCTCAAGCGATAACCCGACCAATATTATTATGCCAAATGGACGCATCTGTCTCGAGGTTCTTCTTATTCAAAACCTAGCTAGCTTTTATGTAAAATGGAGATGTTTTATAGATGGAAAAGATAAAGTATAAGTTCATGATTTAGTGAATAGATCAAACATGAAACACAATTATGCAGTGAACCCTATAATTTTGAGACATGAGAGTGAAATCACACATACAACAATATCTCTTAATATGGTAAGGCAAAAAATTATGTTAATGCAAGTATATATATAAAAATATATAGAGCCATAAAAAACATATCATCTATGATACAAAATGAACAGAAGTTGAAAAAAATAAAGCCGTTAAAGCCCAAAGCCCAAGTACTAATAAGGTATGTATTTAACCCTAAAAATTATTTTGGGTACCTCTCATGAAGTGGCAGAGGGAGGGGGGGTTCGAGAGGGGTCAAATGCCCCCTCCCCCCCCATTCACCTCCCAAACATTGATCTTACTGACGATTTTTCTTTTTTGGTTTTTTCAGTCTGCCTATTTTCGTTTCAGAGTTTCAGGTAAAGCATTAGGTCAAATGAAAGGTAGAAGAAGAAAGAAGGTAGAAGACATATGTTTTTGTTTTTGTTAAACGCACCATCACCGCCTCCTCCAAGATAAACACACTTTTGTAGTGCTGTGAAGGACTTGGTTTTTTTGTTTTGTATTTTATTTTAAATAACTGTAGAGCACCATCTTTACCTAAGGGCCTTATAAAATAAATAAATAAAAAATCAAAATTCTAAAGGCCAAGTTGCAGACATGCGGTGCTCACTTTAAACAAAATTTAGGTATTTCTTCACTTTTTCTTTTTAAAAAAACCTGATAGCCGATTTAAAATAAAAATAAAAAATAAACCTCAGCCGGCTATCTTCTAAGGGTCTGTTTCGGTTTACGATTGTAAAAAGTGAAATTTAAAAATAGTAATTTTAAAATGTGCGATTTGAAAATGTAATTTTTAAAAACACAATTAAGCATTTTACAAAGTCATAGTTTGGCCTTTAAAATCGCAGTTTAGCATTTAATATTATGTGTTTTAAAAAAAAATATATCTCCTTACCTGCGATTTGAAAACACATATTTTCTGTGTTTTTAAATCGCAGTTTTTTTATAAAAAATAATCTCAAATAATCTATTTTTTTGCAATTTGATTTAAAATCGCATATTTTGCCTACAAAATCGCAATTTCAAATGCACCTTAAGTATATACATCATGCTAGTGCGATTTTCCACACAATAAAATTGAGGTCTGACTTGTCTGGGTGCGATGTGCAATCAGTGTAGTTCTTTCGGGAAGTCAAATTTGTCAAAAAAAGTTTCAGGTATATGTAATTAAATTTTTACGTTGATTAAGGTTTTATATATATTTATATTACTCTTTGAAATTAATTATTTATGAAAGTTACATGAGATTATGAAGAACAACAATAATTCTATTGTAAGTTACATTAATATGTTTTAAATAATAAGTAATTTTTGTTGAATTGTTTATTTATTTCTTTAGTTATATTCTTTAATATTTTTAATTAATTTTTGTTGTACTTTAGTTTTTTTTTTTTTTCATTCGTTGAAAATTTTTTTTTTTCATTTGTTGAAAATTTTTTTTATTCATTCGTTGAAAAAAATTTTTGGACCTCTTTGAATTAAAATCCTGGCTCTGCCACTACTTTCATGCACCAAATCTTGAATCTAATATAGTTGTTCCACATGCCTTCGCTCTTGAATCTCCAGTATTTATTCTCTCAGTACTAGTAGAGCACGCTACGAGAGCAATACCTATATATCCACAATATAAGTGTCTCACCACATCAGACAATCAAAGATAGAATCTTCTTGTAACTTATACATTTAGTGCACGTCAATGATGTAGAGTAACATTCATTTTTTTTCAACTTTTAGGCTGCCAATTGACTAATGGGCGCATCAATTGCTACATATATATATTCTAACTTATACGTTTTAGTTGCTTTTGTTTTTGTTGAACACATATTCATATCAAAGTCCATCGGGTTTTCATTATAATGTTCAAACCAGTACTCCTAAAACATTAAAATTTTCAATCATATATATATAATAGCCTGTAAGCTTTTGTTCCCTTTTTTTTTTTCGTTTGTCTCGTGTTAATTCTTTAATTTATATATACACACATTTGTGTGTTTTACATATCCCCCCTTTCCTGCCGCGTCCATGTTTTAATTAGAAGAATTGAACATCGACTCCAAAAAAAAAAAAAAGCGTAAAAAGAAGATTCTTCAAATTATTGAGAGCAAGTGGAGAGCAAGTATAGTGTGCCCTAACAGAAACATTATTTCAAATTAAGTTATAGTATGCTTACATTCTGACCTCAATTATTTCTTTGTTGTAATCTCATTTACAAGATCTTGTCACGTCTCTCGAAGTGTTTCGTTATTGTAGAAGGAGAACGCGGACCTTTATTTTCCACTTTAGAATGGTTAAGTGCATGCATTTAAATTTTCCACTTCAGATTTTTTCATGGCATGAATAAAACGTACGTGCCTTCCATGTCTAATATTTTTTATAAAACAGCGGTGATCCAGCCTACTATATTCATGAAAACGGAATTGAGATGCAGGGAAACTTCATAGGTAACTGAAAAAAGAAAATATCAATTTGGAGGTCACGTACAACTAATTATTGGTTTCATTGAATAAGACGAAATCATTGTGAGATTTGGAATGACATTCAAAGAATTAATATACGTACAGCCTGCTTTAGGGAATAAACAAAAACATCATTTTCAAAACTGATTGTAGAGTTTACTATATAAAGGGTTAGCACCCATCGTTACTTTGCAAGTCTAAGGACTTATCTTTCCCACTTTAGAGCTCAAGTGCATGCTAGGGATGGGTAGTTCGCCACACCGGGGCAGTTGGCCTCAACTGCTTTCTGCTATAGCATTTTGCCTCATAGCCACTACTGTGGTGGCCAATTATGAGCCTTACATTTATGCCTCACCACAACCACCAACCCCCCAACATGATGAACACTACTTACCCCAATTGCTGCCAAAGTATGAGGGACATGGGGGAGAAGAGGGACATGGCGACCAGCCACCACATTGGTACAAGTCTCCTCCTCTGCCATTGAAATCTCCTCCACCGCCACCTCCTCCTTATGTGTATAACTCACCCCCACCGCCATCTCCATCACCTCCACCTCCCTATATTTACAACTCTCCACCTCCTCCATCACCATCTCCACCACCACCTTATGTTTATAAGTCACCACCCCCACCATCACCATCACCACCTACTCCGTATGTTTACAAGTCACCACCTCCTCCATATGTTTACAAGTCACCACCTCCTCCATCACCATCTCCTCCACCACCTTATGTTTACAAGTCGCCACCCCCACCATCACCATCACCACCTCCTCCATATGTTTACAAATCACCACCTCTCACCATACCATCTCTCCACCTACCTCTATGTTATAAGTCACCACCTCCCCATCCATCACTACCTCCTCCCATATGTTTTAACAATTCACCACCTCTCGCCATCACCATCTCCCTCCACCACTATAGTTTACAAGTCGCCACCACCCACCATCACCATCATCACCTCCACCATATATTATTACAGTCGCCACCCCCACCATCACCATTCACCACCTCTTCCATATGTTTAATAAACCCACCATCACATCACCTATCATCACACCTCCTCCATTATGTTTACAAGTCACCACCTCCGCCATCACCCATCTCCTCCACCACCATATGTTTACAAATCGCCATCCCCCAACATCACCATCACTACCTCCTCCATTATGTTTACAAGTCACCACCTCCTCCATCACCACCCTCCACCACCTTATGTTACAAATCTCGCCCCCACCATCACATCACCACTCCTCCATAATGTTTACAAGTTCTCCACCATCCCCCTTCACCATCTCCTCACCACCTTACATTTACAAATCACGTCAGTCCTAAACATCCACCCCACCCAATCACCGCATCCTTCCTTATTGTTTATCAGTTACCACCATCCTCCATCATCACATCTCCTCCACCACCTTATAATGTTTACAAATCACCACCTCCACGATCACCATTCACCCCTCCTCGATATGTTTACAAAATCACCCCCCCAGCCATCACCATCACTCACCTCCTCCTTTATGTTTACAAGTCACCACCTCCTCCATCACCACCTTCCTCTACCACCTTGATGTTTACAAATCACCACCCCCACCATTACCATCACCTCCTCCACCGTATGTTTACAAATCGCCACCCCACCATCACATACACCAACCTCCTCCATATTATCAAGTCACCACCTCCTCCATCAACCATCTCCTCCACCACCTTATGTTACAATCGCCACCCCACACCTCCATCACCTGACCTCCTCCATAATGTTACAGTCCGCACCACCTCATCACCATCTCCTCCACCATCTTACGTTTACAAATCACCACCCCCGCCATCAACCATCACCTCGCCTTTCCCCCTCTCTTAATGTTTACAGTCCCCACCTCGTCCATCCACCATCCCGTCCACCACCACTATGTTTACAAGTCACCACCCCCGCCATCACATCTACCGCCTCCTCCATATGTTTACAAGTTCACCAACTCCCTCCAATCATCATCTCCTCCACCGACTTTATGTTTAAAGATAACCACCTCCACTCATCACCATCACCCAGCTCCTCCATAGTGTTTACAAGTCACACCCCCCACCATTACCATCCCCTCCACCAACCTTATGTTTACAAGTCACCACCCCCACTCACGATCCCACCCTCCTCCTATGTTTACATCATCCACCCCTCGCATCACCCCCCTCCATCACCAATCTCCTCCACCGACCTTACATTACAAATCACCTCCCCTACCATCCACCATCCACCACCTCCTCCATATGTCTACAAGTTCACCACTCCACCATCTCCCTCCCACCACTCCTTACATCATAAGTCACCCCACACCTCACCTTCACCTCCTCGCCCCATATTGTCTACAAGTCGCATTGATCATCACCTTCCCCACCTCCTCCTACATCTATATAATCACACCACCCCCGTTTCCTCACCACCTCTCTCGAATATTCTACAAGTCACTCCACCTCCATCACCATCCCTCCTCCTCCGTATGCTATAAATCACCTCCACCTCCATCGCCTTTCCCTCCACCGCCTTACATCTATAAATCACCACCACCACCGTCTCCATCACCTCCTCCTCCATATGTCTACAAGTCACCTCCACCGCCATCGCCATCACCTCCACCTCCTTACATTTACAGTTCACCCCCACCTCCAGAAGTTTATTAAGTTAATATTCAACACCTGAATCAGTACCGTTGCAAGAATAATTACTTTTATGGGATGTTATAAATTTGTTTAGATTTTTATTTTTCAGAAAAAAAAAAGTGTCTTTGTGTACAATATGGTTCTATAATGGGGATTCTTTATGATTCATAAATATGAAGCACACCCATTGTTCCATTAATTTCCATAAGCACTGTAAGCAAGAAATTCATGTTCTGAGTGGAATTCAATGTATTACTATTTTTATTTTGAATGACAAAACGTTGTCATTGTTATTCTAGTGCAGTCTAATAAATATTTTGATGTTATTTTTCTTGCATTTAAAGTGTTAATATCGATATATTCCCTAAGAGGTTTATGTTAAACAACTAAGTTTGATTGGAAATCATTTGAAAGCTACCTCCGCAAAATTTGGGTTACACTCACTTCTAGTATTTAGGGATTCTGAGTGTTTACATTGTGTGAGTTGAAGCCACCATGTTAGTCAATAAAATGGTATTTTCTAATTGGTTTAAAGAGTGACTGCACAAACATATAAGAATATGAATACTTTGTATATATAGCTAAACAATTGAGTGATTGACAGCTTACTTTGTTTCGTCGTTAAACGTTTATCTTGACACGAAACTAGCTAGGACGTTTTTGGCTATTTATGAATTGAAAGTAAATAAATATTAATATTTAACATGTACATAGAAATTAAATCTTGCTCATTTAGGTCCACCCAGGCTCAAGTTTTTGGTTCTTTATCACTTTTCTTTTTTGTTTAAAACTTCTATTTCTTTTGGCTTATTTTCTCCCTCGCGAACTATATATGGTTCAATTAAGAATATGAATAAAATTGAAACTATACGTAGAAGCAGGACAGAACCAGAAATTCTTATTAGATGGGGCCAAAGCATGAATAAGAAATATATTAAAATAAAAGAGCTAAAGCTAGCATGAATAAGAAATATAAAGATTGAATATTAAATTAATATTAAACATAAAAAAGAGAATAAGATGGAAGTTATTTTCTGCTTTGATCCAAATCTGTTGACTTATTTCTTTTTCNTGGTTAACGTGATCGAAACTATTTGAAAGATACGAAAAAATCTTCTTAAAAAATCCTCTACATCAAACTAAATACATAAAAGTTGAGATCTTATTACCAAACGTACAAGACTGGACAAAGACGAAAAAAAAAAAAAAATCTCATTACCAATTAAGCACAAAAAAACTCCCAAAATAAATATTAATATATATTGACAACAATCTTTTAAGAACATTTATAAAAAGATAATAGCAAAAAAAAAATTTTGAAATTATAAACATAACGGGTGAATACTTATATTGTGAATTCAAAATTAAGTAAAAAAAAAAAATTGAGATTGAAAACTAACTTGGATTTGCATTACAAAATTGAGAGACACTGCTGAATTGCTGTGTTGCAAAATAGAAAGAGCCAAAAAGATACTGCTGTTTTTTTTTTTTTTTTAAGTATAATATACGGCTGAGTAGTTGTTCAGAAGTGTGTTTATTTTTTGCTTTTCATTGCTTTATAGACTATTGTTGTATAGCTGAACAGTTGGATGAATATAAGCAATTAAATGTAAGGTTGCAAGTTCCAAATAGTCATTTGTAATGACTTGCAACTCCAAGTTTCAAAGAATTTAAGTAGGCTTACCAAAAAAAGAAAAAAAAAAGTAATGCCTTCAACTCAAGTTCCAAGGAATCTATAAATGGCCTGTAACTCAAGTAGGCTTACAAAAAAAAAAGAGACAATCTAAGTAGTCATGGGCCACTTGTCTTCTTTCTATTTAACTCAGGTAGGGCCAAAGTATAAAGTTTTGGTCTTCTTTCTATTTAACTCAACTTCTCATGTATATATTTTTTTTCTTAAGGGGGGGCCCAGGGGTCTACAAGTAGATCCGTCCCTACGTAGAAGCCTCTAAAAATAATTTGAGGTAGAGTAAAGCAAGTCTAAAAAACGCTTGATTATTTGAAACTTTATACAACTTGTTGATAGGGTACAAACCTTTAGATTTTTTTTTGGTTTAAGTGCATCTATCATAATGATTAAGGGGATGTCTTGGAAATGACTCTTGGGATGGATCATGAATGAGTTCTAACGGTCACTAAATGTCTTTTTGGTGGGCACTACGAGCAACTCATCCTTGATAGTTTTTCAAACATATCATATAAAGGAATAATCATATTTAGTCTTCAGGTTTTCCTCTAATTTCGATTTATTTTTTGAGTTTCCAATTTCAATAATATGATTACGTTTTGCCCTGATTTCAAAGAGGTCCATCTGTCGCAGGTTTTTCCGTGAAAGATAACATTTTGCCATCTATAGCCACGTGTCTTATTTAATACGTTAGTGCCCAATATATATGCCACATCAGCAAGAAAGGCCACGACATCCATTAACAAAAAAAAAAAAACACACCATTAGTATGAAAAGCCAATAGAACTGATGTTGCATCTCTCAGCTTTGCATCTTTCCCTTTTTATTTGTTTAGATAAAAAGAAGCGAGATTTATTTATTATTAAATGGTTAACACATTAAAAAAGCAAAATCTAGCTGTTTGAGTGATGCCATAAGAAGTTTCTTCTGTATTTTAGCACAACCATAGCTGAACATCAAAGTTAGGTCTGCCCTCTCATCTTGGTAAACCTATATATCAAGTTGATGAGATTACAAATCACATTTGTTTTAGAGTAATGCTAAATAAGATTACCGAAACACCTAGTTTTATCATGTCAGATTTGTAAGATTTTGGAAAGTTGTTTTTGTTTTCCATACCAAAATATAGTGTTGTATTATATAGTTGTACAATGACTAACTTATTGTTACAATTTACAATTCAAACTATACATGATAATCATCTATCGAGTAATCGATCTATACTTATTCAATTAGGGAAAAAAGGAAAAAAGAAAAAAAAAAAAAGAGTAATCGATCTATACAAACTCTAAGATAAATACAACCAAAGGAAACAAGAGCCATTATCCTAAGAACAACCAAACATGCATAAACTAGATGGGATAAATTCAAAATTCAAAATATTGCAGATATACTACTTGTAAAACCTCCAAAATTAATTAACTGGAGTGTGACCGTAACCTCTCCAAGGTTATAATTAAATAAGTAAATAACCCGAAGAAAATATTACAACTCCTCAAGATCAGAATACACAATAACGAATATATATATATATATATATATA
>FXXK01002450.1:33231-44497 GCA_900184695.1 Betula pendula | reverse complement strand
GGAGAGATACTTAAGTACTGACTATCTCAATACATATTGTCAAAGAAAAATCATAAAATTTTGAGTTCACCGGCTATCTGATATCTCAATTGTGTCCAAGAACTCAAAGGAGCAAAATAGTGAATATCACAATAACCTTCATGTATTAAAGCAAGTTAGCATTGTAAATAGAAAGATCAAACACCTAAAGAACCCGAAAACCTAGACCCAGTACAAGATCAATAAGATAATAGACAAAATTCTCAAAACCTAGTAATGCACCAAGAAGTGGGACCTAATTGGTAAATGTAATCCTCCCACATACAGTATTAACTAAGTTCACGGACATACCTAAGTTCAATTTTGCTCGTTACCCACTAATCTAACTCAAACTTAGATTTAGGTCCGAGCAAGTTGCAACTGAGTTTAGGTTCATTCATCGGTTTTAAACTTGCCTTATAACCCTCCCCCCACCCCCAAAAAAAATTAAAAAAAAACAGAAAAAGAGAGAGAAAGAAACAAAAAAGAAAGCAAGCTTGTAGACCATCTGAAGAGGTCATTGGTTAAATAAAAATCACTAAATGTGCACACATGGAATGGAGAGACACTATAAGCGATTGGTTTGAAAGGTATGGGTATTTTTAAAAAATTTCTGTTAACGCCTTGTAGTTTTGTTTTCAAGTCCAAGAGTATATATATAAAAGGACAAGCTGTGATAAATAAGAAGATACCATCCTGTTAATCTTGATGTGGCCTCACCCATTTTAAATGTATATGTGAGATGATATTATAGATCCATAGCATTCAAATTAAATTTACAAATCATAAAGATTTATAAATGCCATTTGAATTTTTGAGACAAGATTTTTATATTTTCTTGTACTTGGATAGTGAAATAACATCATTCAATAGAACTGCTCAGTAATCTAACTGGAATTACAAATTTTGCTTTTACCTGGTCTAATCAACAACAGAGTAAGAATCTGGGAAGGACCAGGAAGGATTCATGGAGAATGAATCTGAATGTATGGGAAAGAGTACATCCATTTTTTTAATAGAAAACCCACCCAACACGCCACATTTATACCATAATCCAACACGAATCACAAGGAGAAAAACCTAAGCCCCGCAATCCACAAATCAACGAACACACTCCAAAACAACTAACATTCACCAACTATCACAAGCACCAAAAAAAAGCAATTCAAAAACATTATAAGCAATTCAGAAACTTATGGGTTTTTGAGCTTGACCTCGGACCTGAGCCTTATCGGCGAGCTGGATGATGAGGCGACCAACGGGAACGAGGACTCGTAGGTGATTAGTGAAGCTGTGATTGATGCACTCGTAGCGGGGATGCGATGTCGACGGTGAGGTTGGCGATGGAGAGAGAGAACCACGGCGCCGGAATGGTCGATGGAGGGCGGAGAACGGGGAGGGGGGAAAAATGGTTAGGTTGGGAACCGACGCACGGGTGAGAGATTTTTGGGTTTGGGGAAAAAATTGGGGGAAATGAGGGTGGGGGAGGGTTTGATACGCAGCTCAGATTTCAAATTTTTAATTTTATTTTTTTTTTTTTGAATATCTGAGCCTGGCTGCCACGTAGGGGGTTGAATGACTGTTCATTCACACCACCGGCCGAGCTCTATCATTACTCTGCAACAACATGTGTTGGCTTACAATCCATTTTGGTGATGTTCTTACATAGGACTATTTCAAGCAACAAAAATGATACTGGGGACTCCATTTGTGATTGCATTCTTGATATATAAATGGCATAGGAGGCATTTATCAATGTATGATGCTGTTGAAGAATTTCTACAAAGTCAAAATAACCCATGCCAATAAGGTACTCTTATTCCGAAATTAAGAAGATTACCAAAAGTTTCAAGGGACGAAGTTGGGTGAAGGAGAGGCTTTGGCACTGTATTTAAAGGAACGCTTCGAAGTAGTCGTCTTGTGGCTATAAAGATGTTAGGTAAGTCCAAAGATAACGGACAAGATTTTATAAGCGAAGTTGCAACCATTGGAAGGATTCATCATGTTAATGTAGTGCAACTCATTGGTTTTTGCGTTGAAGGATCAAAACGGGCTCTTGTATATGAGTTCATGCCTAATGGTTCTCTGAATAAATACATATTTTTGTCAGAAGTATGCACGCTCCTAAGCTATGATAAAATGTATGAAATAGCTCTAGGAGTGGCTCGTGGGGTTGAATATTTACATCAAGGATGTGACATGCAGATTTTACATTTTGATATCAAGCCTCACAACATTCTTCTTGATGAGAATTTTACTCCCAAGGTTTCTGACTTTGGACTAGCAAAATTGTATCCAGTAAATGACAGCATTGTTTCTTTGACTGCTGCAAGAGGGACATTAGGATACATGGCTCCTGAATTATTCTACAAAAACATTGGAGGTGTTTCATACAAAGCTGATGTTTATAGTTTTGGAATGTTATTGATGGAAATGGCCGCTAGAAGAAAGAACTCAAATACATATGCAGAACACTCAAGCCAAGAATACTTCCCTACTTGGGTCTACAAACAATTGCAAGACGAAAATGACATAGAAATGGAAGATGCCACAGAGGAGGAAAAGAAAATAGGCAAGAAGATGATCATTGTTGCATTATGGTGTATACAGATGAAGCCTAGTGATCGCCCTTCAATGAACAAAGTCGTACAAATGCTTGAAGGAGAAGTTGAATGCTTACAAATGCCTTCCAAGCCTTTCCTATTATCACTAGAGAGAACCATCACAGGTGGTGGTGAAGAGAATTCGAATCAATCAAATGAATCAAGTCAATCATCTCAATTTTAAATACAAATTAACTTATATGCGAGTCTTTTGATTTATTACATCCCCATTCAAGAAGACAATTAGTTTTCTCATATATATTTGATAGCGTAAAGATGCTTAATATTTATGTGTGACAAATAAGGTTTTTTTTTTTTTTAAGATAACTCTCTTTATTACATAAATTTTCCATGTTCGATTCTATTTTCTCATCCTTAGACCAATGAAAATTTGAAGTTTTAAGTTTGAGAAGATATGTTGTTATTCTTCATTCTCTACTAGTAATCCCTTGCTTTGTGAATTTGGCATGTGGATTGGTCCAATCCTTGTCATTTGGAGAAAATATTGTTGACATTTATGAACTTTTATTTCTGAATGCGGGAAGCCAACAAACAATTTGAGCAACTGTTTCTTTGAAAGTTTGGAGGCAAAGAATGTTTAAACAATATTTAAAGTCAGGTGTGAATTGATTAAGGAAAGTAAACCATCACTACTAAAAATACAAGGTTTTTGGACAGTTTAAACCGTCTAGAACTAAGTAAAAAAACCGTCCAAAATGCGTTTTAGACGGTTCCA
Source organism: Betula pendula (assembly GCA_900184695.1). NCBI lineage: Eukaryota > Viridiplantae > Streptophyta > Magnoliopsida > Fagales > Betulaceae > Betula > Betula pendula. The sequence continues at coordinate 41,140 of FXXK01002450.1, read as the reverse complement.
AACCGTCCAGAATCTGGCGTTGAGAAATTTAATTCTGGACGGTTTGGGCAAAACTGTCCAGAATTACATTTCCTGACGCTTTGACCCAAACTATCCAGAAGAAATTCTAGATGGTTTGATTGAAACCGTCTACAATTATTCTGAACGGTTTTCAGCCAAACCGTCCATAATAAATCCAATTTTTTTTTTATTAATATTATTAATAATATTACAATCGGCATACACTTCTATAAACAAGATAGTGGTATGATATATAACATTATTCATTCTATAAACAAGATTGCTAACTACATTATGTGAAAAAAAAAAAAAAAAAAAAAAACTCAAAATTCAGGTCATGTGGTCACCGAAGCCAAGGTATGCCTTGCAAATAGCATATTAACAATGACATCAATTGATCATCCCCACCTCAAAAGAAGTATTGAATAATAAAGCTGGAGATTAAGAACTTAACCACATAAAGCAATTAAACTCAAGTATTAAAAGAAAGAGCAACAAAAACGAAGAGAGTAGAAAAATATAAAAACACCTAGCAGAAACAAGCAAGGGACTTCAAGGTAAACTTATAGCATCTTTTACTTGAAGTTTCTCTGCCCAGGCATTCAAGACATATGGATCATTAACAGCGACACAAATTACAGAATCAACCTTTTGAGCCCTAAATTTATCAATGCTATTCTTGTAACCAGGCGTATGATGCTTTGAACAAATTCCTGTGTATGCACCCGGTAATATAATAAATGCAAAATTAGCAACTCCTGCCTCCCAAGAATAGCAATGATGTGGGTTCATCTCTATCTTAGTCATAAAATAATAAGAATAAAGTAAATTTTCACACAATTCCATTTTATCAAAATCCAAAATTAGCAACTCCTGCCACCCAAGAACTTCTCAGACTCCAAGGAACAACTAGTTGGTTATTTCACAAAAAAACCTAAGTAGTCATTGCACGAGCCATTGCAAATAAGTGTTGAAAAGAAAACAAAGAATAAACTTAATCAAGAGAGCTACCTTTGGTTTACCGTTGTATGAAGTTTGAAGCCTCAGTTACTCTGTATAATAGCATTACTTTATGGTGATTGAGAAATAAATGTTGATCACTTCACCCTTTACAAATGACGTCGGCTATTTTTGAGTCGCAGGACTTCATCATACTGTCTACGCCGGAAGAGATTCATAATGAAGCGATTGTTCACTTTGCTGAATTTTTGAGTCGCAGGACTTCAGCGTCGGTGATTAGTTTATCAAATCTTATTCAAGAAGAGGTGAGGGAATCTGAAAATTGGAATTTATGTCGGAGCCCAACAGATCAGGAAATTAAAGATGCCTTGTTTGATATTCCGATTAATAGCTGCCCTGGCCCAGATGGTTTTACTTCTGGTTTCTTCCAACATTGTTGGGATTTTATTCAGACTGACTTGATCGAGGCCGTCAGGGATTTTTTTGAAGGTACGGAGCTTCCGAGGTATTACACCGCTTCCTTTCTTGTCTTGATTCCGAAAACTCCAGATCCTTGTTCTTTTGATAAATTTAGGCCTATTAGCCTTTGCTCCGTAGTGTATAAAATTTGTTCAAAGCTGATTGTGAATCGATTATCTGCTGTTTTGTGTCGTTTGGTCTCTGAAGAGCAAGGAACCTTTCTGCCTGGCCGCAGTATTTTTGAGAACATAAGTCTTACTCAGGAATTGGTTCAAGACATTAATAAACCAATTCAGGTGGGGGGTAACATTATGATGAAAATTGATATGGCCAAAGCTTATGATACGGTAGACTGGGAGTTTTTGTTGCAAGTGCTGAATGCGTTTGGGTTTTCTTTGAGGTTTTGTAAACTGATTTCCAACTGTGTTTCTTNCTCTGAAGAGCAAGGAACCTTTCTGCCTGGCCGCAGTATTTTTGAGAACATAAGTCTTACTCAGGAATTGGTTCAAGACATTAATAAACCAATTCGGGGGGGGTAACATTATGATGAAAATTGATATGGCCAAAGCTTATGATACGGTAGACTGGGAGTTTTTGTTGCAAGTGCTGAATGCGTTTGGGTTTTCTTTGAGGTTTTGTAAACTGATTTCCAACTGTGTTTCTTCTTCTTGGTTCTCTGTGGTTATGAATGGCACTTCTAAAGGTTTTTTTAAGGCAGGTAGGGGCCTTCGCCAGGGGGATCCTTTATCCTCTTATTTATTTATTTTGGTGGAGGAGGTGTTTTCTAGATTGTTGCGGAAGAAAGTTCAGGATGGGGCTATTGGATATTATTTACAGCCTACAACAGGCCCGTTAATATCCCACTTGCTTTATGCAGATGATATGGTTATTTTTTCGACTGGTAGAAAGAAATATGTGAGGAACATTTTAGAAGTTCTTGATAGATATGCCCAGTGGTCTGGTCAAGTGGTCAATGCCTCGAAATCATCTATATTTTTCTCCAACCGTATACCAGATTCTAGACGTCAGGAGCTGATTAGAATATCTGGTTTTTCGATGGGGACTTTCCCAACGCGATATTTGGGGGTTCCCATTTTCTCTGGTAGGGCTAAATCTTGGTATTTTGATGATCTGTTGGTTAAAATATCAAAAAAGATAGAGGGTTGGAAGACGAGATATCTTTCTACTGGTGCCAGATTACTTTTGATTAATCACGTTCTCTCAAGTTTGCCGGTGCATGTATTGTCAGTTTTACTAATACCCAAGCAAATATTTGGGAAGATTACGAGACTGTTTAGTACGTTTTTCTGGGGCTCGTCTGAAGGAAGGCCAAAGAGGAAATGGGTGCGTTGGGAATCTGTTTGCAGGCCCGTGGATGAAGGCGGCGTGGGGATCAGAAATCTTATGGATGTTTATAGCTCTCTTCAATCCAAATTTTCTTGGAAATTCCTTTCGGAGGATACCTTATGGTCGCGTTTCTTTAAAGCCAAGTACGTGAAGAATCAACATATTTCCCTTGTGGATTCCTCTAAAGGCTCTAGATTTTGGAAAATGCTTCTGAAATCAATTCCCCTGGTTATTGAAAAATCCGTATGGCGTGTGAAAGACGGGAACCTTTCTTTTTGGCGGGATAAGTGGATGGAGTCGGGTCCAATTTGTCAGAATGTTCAGATAACTGATTTGCCTTTATTAAAAATCAAAGATTGCATGGTTGAACATAGTTGGGATGTGGACTTGGTGGTTCAGCTAGTGGGTCAAGAGGTTGCTGATGAGATTTTCTCTCAGGTTGATGGCACTAAACCCGGAATGGATCGATTAATATGGCTTGGTAGTAGGGATGTGAGATTTTCTACTAAAAGTGTTTGGGACTGGATTCGTATTTCGGTCCCAAAGCACCAATGGACAAACTGGATTTGGCACTCTGCTTTACCAAAAAAAATTTCCGTTGTTATGTGGAAGGCAATGACAAATAGCTTGAGTGTGGATGCCCGGATTAGGCGAATTGGTATCTCTTTAGCNCCCATCCCTGTGATGCTGTCCGCAGGGCGCTTTTGAGGATCTGGATCATGTGCTTTACAGTGGCAAGGTTGCGGCTCAGATTGGCAAATATGCTCTAATTTCCTGGGTATTCCTTATGTGGCTATCGGTCTTGGTTGGTTACGGTTGAAGCTTGGTTTCGAAGAACCAAAAAAACCTCAAAGGTGGTATTTGATTGGGCTGATTCCCATGTATCATTATTTGGAATTTATGGGATATAGGAGTGTTCGGCTCGTATGGAGGGTCAAAAAGATTGCTTTAATTTTTGTGGCAGAAGGTAAATACTGGATTCATTGGGTTGGTTTGAGGCTCAGGGATACCGGTACTTTGCATCATCGTGATCAAGCAATTCTTAAAGAATTAAATTTGCCGGCGGTATCCTTTCAAAAAGAAATTTTATGAAGTATCTTGGGAGAAGCCAGATCTGGGTTGTTCAAATTAAATACGGATGGTAGTAGTTTGGTGAATCAGGGGGATCAGGTGCGGGGGGGCTGATTAGAGACCATAACGGTAAGCTGATCACTGCTTTTTCAGAGTATATTGGTATTGGTTCTAATAATAAAGCTGAATTATTGGGGGTGCTTGTTGGTTTGCGGAAATGCAAGGCGATGGGTTTACGTAATATTGTTGTTGAACTTGACTCATCCTTGATTGTGACTTGGTTCAAGATAGGTAGATGTCGGGTTTGGTACTTGGAGGATTATTGGGAGGAAATATATCTTCTCATCAGTGGCCTGAATACTCGATTTATCCATGTTTTTAGAGAGGGTAACCAAGCTGCAAACTGGCTCAGTAAACGTGGTAGTGCGGGGATTACGCAGGAATATAATCCGAATAATATTCCTAAGGAGCTCAAAGGGATTTTACGGGTAGATAATTGTGGTTTACCTTGCTTAAGAATGAAATAAGTTGTGGTTTGTATTTCATGGGATGATGGTCCTTTGTAAATCCTGTGATATTTTGAATGTTTTATGGTATTCTTCCGCCAAAAGTGAGGCTTTTATCTAATAAATTTAGGCCGGGATCACTATTGGACATGTGATCTCGTCTTTTCATTAAAAAAAAAAATGACGTCGGCTATTTTTTGTTGGACAAAGTTGCAGAGGTTCAAAGTTTAAGGCAATGAAGTAGTGAGAATCCAAAACAATTAGGGTACTTTCCAAGAAGAGGAAAAGAATAAAAGAGAAAAAAAAAATCATGGAGCATATTGTTGACAGAGAGTGTAGTAAACCACATATTATGCAAGAATTCCAAATTAGATAGCATTACTCACAAAACTGTAGAAAAGGTGGACAATAATGGCCACAAGTGCAAACTTGAGAGCTGCATATGTCCATACGTACTCCTTGATTGCTGCAAGTCAAAATAAAAAATACTAAGAAAACCATAACTCAAACAGAAACTTGTAATTTGTGACTACTGAAGCTCAGCTATACCGAGGATGACTGCGAAAATAGATGACAAAACGCCCAGGGTAAAAAGCAAATGGTGCTGCAATCACTATTGCTTGAGTCNTTCATGTCATGAATCTATGAAACAAGAAGGCACAAGATTAGCAAATAACAGAAATTAATCCCGCACCATGAGGCTTCAAAATTTCTGTTCTCGTTAAATAATAACAGAAATTCCTAACAAATATAACAAATTCCAAAATGATCAAACCATATATTACCCCCCATATGTTACACTTCAGATTTTGCGAATAAATTCCTGCAGTCCTCAAGATCAAGTGTTCAAGAAATCAAGCACACCAGTTCCAACAAAACAAAGAAATTCAACCCATCAGGCTACTCATCCTTTCTTACATAAGAACCCATCAAACTACACATATCTTTCACAGCAATAAGAATTGATTACATGAAGTCCCAACAAACTAAACTGTGTGTAATTAATGCAATGTGATGGGAGAAAACTAAATCAGGAAAATCAAATGAATCCCGGTCATATAACAGCTTACCATGTATAAAGACACCAACCGCCAAAAATATAAAAAAAAAAAAAAACTCCTAGTTTACAGAGCTCTTTAGTTGAGCCAGGACAGATGTTCTGCCTAAACAAAGCTAATATATCCTACCAATTTACTTTAAATTATTTACCCTTTAATTCCTATAGAAGCATAATTATATGCAATTGCCTCTTCCAGTGAGAACAGATCTACACTATCTCAAGCAAGACATGAACCTCTGAACAGATATAGGTAATCGTACACTTTAATAACTCATGAACAGATATAGGTAATTATATGCATCACCATATTCTTTAATTTTTCCCATCTTCAACTGATGAACATGATTATATAAAAAATAAACAGAAACATCCACAAAACTTGAATTAGATGCATACAATCCTTCTCACAAAGTAGATTTCCATCTAAGTCTAACGTCTGTGGCTCAAATCTGAAATAACCAGATCAAAGAAAAACAGATCTTGAAGGGAAAAACCAAGTACATCAAATAAAACTAACCGGTTCCACCATCGCCGACAATCACAGACTTGAACCTCCGTAACCACCATTCTATTGGTTCGGCGAAGCCTGCAGTACAAAACCAACAGCTCATAATAAATGAAGAAGAGATGGAATAATGAAAGGAAAAGATGGAAGAGGGGGTTGCAGGGATATGCGAGATTTCACTTAATAATAGAACAAACAGTGACCCCTAGCTACCTTGCGCAGCCCCGACGAAACAACCATTGATGGGTAAATAGTCTGAAAGTTGTGGGAGAACTGCTAGCTGTGAATGAAGGAGGAGAATGTGGATTTTGATTTGCGAAATTTGGGGAAATTTGGAGAAGGGCGGGTGAATGAAAATTTCGCCCGTTGAGACGCCTAGCGCCAAAAATTAAGTGAAATGTTTATTTTGACCTCAGATTTTAAAAATATATTCTTATATTTTAAGGGTAATTGAATAAATATGTACATATACAATAACATCATTTTTTTAATTTTTTTTGAAAGTATCAAAATATCTTTTTAGTATATATATATAAATAATGTTATTTAGCAGACTAATATACGACTATCATATAACTGAGATGATTGACAATACTTTTAAATATGGGAAATGCTACAGCATCTACCGATATCCTTCTCTTATCATTCTATTTCTCAAAATCACCATTGGATTTGTAGTCCCCATATGTGTCTACACATGGGGACCATAAATCCAATGGTGATTTTAATAAATAGAAGGATGAGAGAAGGACAAGAGAATGAAATGTAGCATTTCCCTTTAAATATACATATGATGTGAAAGTAAAAATCATCTTTTAATTTATTTATTTTTTTGATAAGTACTGATTTAAAGGCTGATTTATATATATGTTATATAAATATATAACATATAAGTGTTTCCCTATATAAGTGCATAATATACACTTGTAGTATGCTTTCATATAATTACATAGTTGTTATATGGCAATTGATATTATTTACCATAATTATTAATTAATTAGGTATGGACCAAAGCTATTATATATTAATTAATTATGAAGTAATGCTTGTGCATCTATTCCATGTCCTTTTCAGAGTCCTTCTGGTAAAAACATGGACTAGCTTATTCATTTTTTGGGAAGAGTAAGTGGCCCCAGCTTTTGTTAAAAAAAATAAAAAAGCTAGTCCATGTGTATAGAAGGACACTGAGAATGGCATGGAATAGATACACAAGCATTTCTCCTTTAAAAAACCCTATTGAATTTAGGTGTGGATCAAAGCTACTATTAATTACTTATTTACATTTTACCATAATTTAGAGCCTTAATTATAGAATATTGACTATAACTACTTATTTATATAATTATTAATTAATTACATGTGGACCAAAGCTACTATTAATTACTATTTGCATTTTTCCAAAATTAATTCAGGGTATTAATTAGAAAATATTGACTATAATTAGGGCTTTAAATATTTTTTTATAGAATAAATATTCATTAATATATATTAATTGGGAGCCTTAATTAGAGAATGTTGATAGTATTACTTAATAGTCACTAGTTAATTACATGAACTAGCTATATATTATGCATATTAGACTTTTAATTAATAATTATGTAATATATAATAGTGTATAATTATATAATCATAACATATAGTTCATAAGTGTACGTATACTTACATGCATATAGTATACTTACATATAAATAAAAGTGTATACGGTATATATACTTGTAGTATGCTTTCATATAATTACATAATTGTTATATGGCAATTGATATTATTACTTAATAGTCACTAATTAATTACATTAATTAGCTAGTATAAGCATATAGCTATTTACCCATATCAAACAAGTGCTATTTGGCTCCGTGATGCAGTTTATGAATTGTTCTCTCTATCCGGCGCTATGATTTTCGTGAAATGTGAAAAGCCAGTGAATTCTGGGTATCATTTAAACATTTCTGCTTGCATTGAGGATGGAGTGTATTCTTCCAAGAGGTACTATAGATATGCTCT
>FXXK01002450.1:0-22583 GCA_900184695.1 Betula pendula | reverse complement strand
AAAGAGGAGATGACAGGTGACCACTGACCAGTTTGAGATCTAGTCACAACTCGATTGGCAGGAGATGCAAGGGTAGATGCTGAGAGGGGAGTAGAAGTAGGAGCAGGGGCACTAGAGGAGAGGTTAGATGGATGAGGATCAGATGTGGGAGAGTTAGAAACATGGGTAAGGGACTTGAAGTGATAAGGGTGATGTAAAAGTTTTCTGGTGCAGGAGTTTGTTGAGATAATTGAGGAGCAGGGGTTCCGAATGTGATAAAGATGAGGTTGATGCAGTTGGTGTGGATAAGGCAGGAGTTCCCATCAGGGAAGCATACATGAAGGAGTATTAGATAAATAAGGACTGTGAGAAGATAAGATAGGAGGAGAAAATAAGAGAATACCTGAAGGAGTTTGTGACTGTGCAGGAGCCAGGAGAGATGTCCATACCCTTAGTAGGAAATTTTGACTCATCAAACACTACATGCCGAGATACGTAGACTCTGTGTGATTGGGGATCAAGACACCTATATCCACGTTGATTGGAGCAATATCCTAAAAAGATACAAGGCTCTCTCCGAAAGGAAAGCTTGTGATTTGCATAAGGTCTGAGAAGTGGATAACACAAGCAACCAAAGGACCTTAGGAGAGTATAGTCAGGGGACTTGCCAAATAATTTGGAGAAAGGTGAAGCATGTTGCAACACTGGAGTAGGAAGTCTATTTATCAAGTAAATGGCAGTCAAAAAGGAATCCACCCAATACTCGGAAGGTAGACCAGATTGAGCTAAGAGTGTGAGACCAAGTTCTACAATATGCCTATGTTTCCTCTCAGCAATCCCATTTTGTTGAGAGGTATGTGGACATGTCAATCTATGAAAAATTCCATGGTTACTCAAGAATTATTTAAATTGAGTTGAGGTGTACTCTCCTCCATTGTCACTTTGAAATTGTTTGATGACAATGGAGAATTGTTTTTCCACAAAGAGTTTGAATTTGACAAAGCATTGGAACACTTCTCTTTTATTGATAATTGGATACAACCAAGAAAAGCGGCTGTAATCATCCACAAAAATTACATAGTAACGATAGCCACTCAAAGATGGAATTGGAGATGTCCAAACATCTGAGTGTATAAGTTCTAAAGGAAAATCAGACTTCCTAGAAGACTCAACAAAAGGCAACCGCTTGAATTTACCAAGTTGACAGGACTCACAGACACAGTTTTTACTAACTAAACCAGCAAGAGGAAGCTGCTGTAGACTCAAAAGTTGATGAAGAACCGATTCTGAAGGATGTCCCAGCCTTTGATGCCATACCATATCAGTGGTCTTGACTCCTAAGAAGGCAGCAAACTCCTTGACTTTATTCTTAGTGGGATGATGCAAGGGAATAGGGTACAGACCATTTTCACTTGGCCCCTGGAGCAGCACAACTCCTGTCAAGTTGTCCTTCACAAGAAAATAGGAACCAGTTAAGATGAAGTGACAATTGTTATCAATGCAGAATTTATTGATGCTTAATAAGTTAACTGAAGCTGTGGGACAGAGAAGAATATCTTTAAGTAGAAATTTGGTGGAAGAGTTAGAAGAGTATTTAGGCAAGACCATGAGAGATCTAGTACTTTTGATTTCCAAACCTGTACCATTTCCTACACCCACGGTTTCTGTGCCTTCAAAGGGATGGGGATTGTCAAGTGCAGAGGCATCAGCAGTGATGTGAGCATTTGCTCCAGAGTCAGCTAGCCACTCTTGATTCTCCAGATCAGCATTGGTGTGGGCTACCATGGCAGCCAGTTGAGTTGGTGGATGTTTGCCTTGAAAGGTATAATCCATTCGGTGGTAGCAATCAAGGGCACTGTGGTTGATTTTGCCACAAATTTGGCATGGGATGCGAGGAGGTCCTTGAGATTGTGGTTGATGAGTGCTGCCATTGAAGAGCTGATTAGGAGAACTTCGGGTGAAGGGAGCACCATTTGGTGCAGGTCTTGACATGGTAGGTGGATTATTCCTTGGCTGTGAGGGAAAGGGTCGAGAGTTGTTTTTGGTAGGGAACCTTGGTTTTCTGTTGGCTAGGTGAAATGTGGAGTTGTTGGTCTGTTTGTTGGAGTAAAGGGCAAAGGAACCAGATTCTGGAGTGATGGATTGGATTTGTTGGTTCTCAAGTAATGTCTCATGGCTTAGGAGCTCAGATTGAAAATCCACCAAGGATATATCAGTGTTTCGGGCAGCAAAAGAAAAGGAGGTGATGAAGGAGTTAAAAATGGGATTTAAACCACTTAAAATGAAGGAGATGAGATCATCATCTTCCACTGGTTTGGCAACAGCAGCTAGTTGATCTGCATATTGTTTGGCAAGTTGAAGATACTCTGTCCAGGATTATCCTCCCTGCTGAATGCCTTGGAGCTGTCTCTTAAGGTGAGAGATGCGGGACCTTGATTGAGCAGCATACCGGGTAGCTAGGACATTCCAAGCCTGGTGAGAGGTGTTTATACCATACATAGATGAAACCAAAGATGGTTCTAGGGAGCAAATGATCCAGCTCAATAGGTGCTGGTCCTTCCTCTGCCATATGGTGTAAGCAGGGTTCAAGGATAGCTCACTGGTTTCTGAATTAGTCAAGAATTTGGGGGGACATGGTTCTGAACCATCCATGATCCCTAGCAAATCATGACCTCTGAGGATAGGCATGAACTGAGATACCCAAGCTAAGTAGTTTGGGCCATCAAGTTTGAAGAGTGAAAAGTGTGCAGCATTGGGCAAAGGAGAAGTAGCAGATTGCACATTTTCAGAAGAGTTTGAGTTAGAGGAATCTGAACTGGCCATTGAAGCGTTAGCTTGTGATGGCTCTGATACCATGTAAAGATTGGAAGAAAACTGTTTTGGTTTGTTCACCAAGAACAGTGTAGTATTGTATTTATAGCCAATTGGCTCAAGAGAGCTTTACAAGTTTTAAGAAAATAAAAGGACTAAGTACATATTAAAGAATTCATAGACAAAGACAAATCAGAAAGTTAAGAGGTATGGTAAGGTATGGTGATCAGGATGTAGGAGAAGAAAGAAGCTTGGGACTTGGCTTGATCAGAAAACCATGGAGGTGATGCTACTGTTGTCAGGAAGAGAAGCAGCTTGGGGATGGCATTTGAGAGCCACTGTGGACAGCAGAGGTGGCGTGAAGGCAGGAGCTTGGAGAGGGGTCTTCTGCAGATTTTGAGGAGTCATTCACGGGTAGATTATTTTGCTTGTCACGTGTTGGAGTGTGCTGAAGATATGGGACAGCTGGCTTGCTAGAGACAGCTGTCTTGCTATGAGCTTGTATGAGTTTAACACGAATCTGTTAAAAAGCAGCGGAGAGTAGATAATAATGTGTTCATTAGACTTTTTGTTGTTTGTTTTTTCTTTTGTGGCGATCTACAATGTTAATGAAATCTGATTCACGACATGACCATTTTATGAATGTATAGGTCCGTCTATTACTTGGTTTATTGGTTTGATTGTTGTAGTTGTTGATTATCCGATGTTGGGGTGTTAAGCATCTGGAATTTCGGTCAACTGGACAAAAATTGTCAAGACCCAATTTTTTAAAGCAGGTCTCAGACGCTCCAATTTTTTTGGTCATTTGGAGTTAAGAGCCATTTTTATTGATCAATTTTCTTGTCAGTGTACTAGCATCCAAGCTAGGAATTAATTCTTAAATGGTTGTTCTTGTTTATTTAAGACATTGGTAAGGAGTTTCTAACAGTAAGTGCACTTTCACACGAAGTTTCAAAAAAATAGGCCCTGTTCAAGTATCTGACTGGGTGAGTGAGGTTTCTGCACTTTCTATGAATTAACTTTGGTTTGTGTGGAAGCAAGTTCTTGCAAAATCTGGTCCTGTGTCTTGTGGATACTTCATTATCAAAACATTCTTGTTAGGTTTAGGTTTTCATGACTGCAAAATCCAGCACTAATGAGTTTGCTAGTTCATTATTTTTGTGAAATGGGAAATCTAATTATTTGTAGTTTTATCTTTGAGAATTTCTGATTCCATTTAGGCTTATTGTAGTTAATTTTGTGTGTTTGTTTTGATGAGGATGACACAACTAAGGACTGTCATTGTGGTATTGTAACACAACTAACGACTGCCTGACTGACAGGAATCTGAGACGGCAGTTCTTTGTATGCGCTAGATATGAGGAAAGATCATCCTTTTTTGATGGTTTGATCCTCTTATTTGTGCATGTGGAGCCGAGCTTTCATCAGGATGAGGAAAACGAGAGGCGCTTTACTATTGATAATGTTAAACAGTATTACAATGCTCTCAATTTATAGAGAGAGTGATGAACAAGTAAACCTAAACTAGACCTAAATTAATAATTAGAAAAGGAAATAGAATAAAAAAGAATATAAAGTGGAAAGATTTGAACAGTTACTCTTGTGAATTAATGTTAATGTTTGGTTAACTACATATTTATTCCGACATATTAATGTTCGGTTGCAAGTTAATTGAATTTATTTTTCTTCTTTAACTATAGAAAAGACCACATATACAGGAAAATTTGAAGAAAGCAAAATTGCATCTACAGCATATACAGCCCGACATGCACTAGATTCAAAAGAAGACAGAATACCACCAACATATACAGCTCTTCTTTTGCAACCAAATTATCATTTGTCTTCCTTAAAACAAGGAAACGTTGTCCTAATCATTCCTTTTCATTTTCTCCCCTTTGAAAACATCGTTTGCCTGTAAAAGATGTTTGTTTGCTAACAAAAAATATATCATCTTTACAAGTCCTTACGGATAAGGATAGGATAGAAATTCTTGATGATTTGATTACCCTAAATCAATGGATTTTTATCCTGGTCACTTACAAGCATAAAAGCCAATAAATGCCACCAACATCCATAACTGTTCCATACAAAATTCATCAATGTTCAGACCAAAACACAACCAATTACTTCAACACAATAAGGTCCATAAAGAAAAAGAAAGCAAAATACAACTAATCAACTCCTGTAACTGTTCTGTACACAAAACCAAACATAATCATTATCATTGAGAACTGATTTCCTCTTCTTGTTAGGATATACATATTCCTTCTTTGTACTTTGAGCACATTCTGAATTTGCCCATGATTAGAAGGACGTGTTCCATTGAATCATCATTCCCATAGAGTCCAAGAAAGGGAGAATTTTAGCTAATATCACTCAAATATCTAAAAATACAACCAAACAACCAAAAAAACTTAATAATATATAGACCATGTACCAACTTATTGTGTGGGCCTTTGCATCCTTTGGCTCCATCCCATGGGCTGCCGTTCTACTATGTTCTGGACCCCTCCAGTTGAGAAATTGAAGTATTAGACATATTGTTGTGAGTACACTTGTTAGTGTTGTGTCATCGAGAAAGCATAAAGGAAAAAAATAGTTAATATATATAAGTGAACTCAAGCCCATTAGCTTAGGCTTTTAGACTAGAATGGTGTCCAAGCATGTATATTAATGTACTCTTGATGAAAAACTCCCTGACCGTTTATCTCCCTAACAATTGATATCAGAGCCATGGTTAGTTTCCTGGGACGCATCAAGTTTGGAAATGCGTTATGTGGCCCGTCTGACGCAACTCTTGTACGCATGCATGACATTTTTGGAAATGTAAAAAAGACTCACAAGCGAGAGGAAGTTGGGCTAATGTGGAAAGACTCACAAGTGAGATAGGAGATTGTTGTGAGTACACTTATAAGTGTTGTGTCTCCCATCGAGAAAGTATAAAAGAAAAGAGTAATTAATATATATAAGTGGATCTAAGCCCATTAGCTTAGGCTTTTGAGTTAGAGTAGTGTCCAAGCATATACATTAATGTACTTTTGGTGAAAAACTCTCTGACCGTTTATCTTCCAAACAATTACACTGCACAACAGAAAACAACAAGAGGTTAAGTATCTTTAATTTCATTAATGATTCTACAAGCAAAGAGTGGTGGAGGAAAGCTGGTTGGCTGAGTGCAAAATTGTAACTTCCAGTCATCTATAAAATTTCTTGTTGTGCAGCTTTAGTTACTTAGGTGGACTTTCCATTGGTATCATATCTATTATCTAGGCCTATACATATGGCTTAAATACTTAGGGAATTACCTCACCAACACCAGAATTTTTCTTTTGTCTCGTAGCCCTGTTTTTCTTCACTGTAGTAGATCTGTCATCATCCACAACTGGAGAACCCGTAGTGCCTCCAACATTTTCCTGCATCAATAAATATGAAATATATAAGGTGGACAGCTTAAGGATTTAACAATACATAAATCAGTAAAGAAAACATATTACCACACCAATCAGACTTGCCTTTTTTAACACACCCCGATGACACAATCAGACCTTTTCTCTCAACTTTTCGTTTCCTTTGCCCCACTGACACAATAAAAAAATTTAGTTATAATTATATTTTATCATCAGCAAAATTAGCAAAAGTCATCTTTTATATAGAGGAGCCAGAAACAATCGGCTCCCACCTTACAACAGCAAAACAGCAACTGCATCAACAGGGGAACACCACAAAAAACAGAGGAAAACCAACCAGCAAACAACAGAGCCTCCAAGGAGGCCAACTTGCACCCAACTTTACAAACCAGAGAGGGAAGCTAACTAGACAGCACATGATTGACAATACCCCAAAAGCTAATTAGCCATTTGTTGACACAACATAATATTAAAACAAACATGCCATGCTTTTAGCGGTTATTAATGGTTAATAACTGGTTATTAACAATTATCGGGTTTACCGTTATTATCGGTTATTAGTGGTTAATAACTGTCCCACTTGTACACTCCTACCTAGCATGCATTTTAGTGGTTTACAAGTGTTCTAGGCTCTTAATAGGAAACCTTCGCGGCTTTGAGGCTTTGGAGTTAACAAATCAGGCTTCTTGGCTTGGGTGTTGCAACCTTTGTCTTCAATCAACTAGTACTGTTTCCTTTTCCTAGTTTTCGTATGCGCCCACTCACTAGTTGATTGAAGCAAAAGGTTCCCGGAGATCAACCACAGACAAGGATATTGTTGAGACAAATGTAAAACAAAATAGAATATCATAACCTCATGTAAGTGCACATGCATTGACATACGTGCAAATGTGAAAACAAATGTGGATTGAGCTTTACAATCTCGCATTTTCTTGGCCATAAGAATCAAAACAAATGTGAAAACTAACATGCAATTCTTAAAGTAACTGTGTGGTTTGGTTTTGACATACATCCAAGTGGCATGAATTAGGCAATCCACTTAATTACTAGTGTTTTATTTTCTACTTTTACTAGTCCCCACTAGCTTTTTCTTCGTGAATCAACTAGCATTTCTTTTGAATTGTTAGAATATATTTTCCATATATTCTAACATTAATTATGCAATCCAGTTATTCTTTTCTACTTTTATTAGTCTCACTACCTTTTTCTTCAATCAACTAGAGTTTTCTTTTGAATTATGCAATCCACTTAATTACTAGTGTTTTCGTTTCTACTTTTATTAGTCTCACCACCTTTTTCTTCATGAATCAACTAGCGTTTTCTTTCGAATTATCCAATCCACTTGCTAGTGTTTTCTTTTCTACTCTTACTAGTCTCACTACCTTTTTCTTCAACCAACTAGTGTTTTCTTTTCTATTTTTGTGTGCTCCCACTCACTAGTTGATATGTCCCCGAGGATCAACACAAACAATGATGTTGGGATGATGTAAAAATAAAATAAATCCTAACATCATGGATAAATGCACACACCTTTGACTTACCAAGCCACATCAAATTGAAAAATAACAATCGCGGAGCACGTTTTGCTTACATTTGAGTTCATAGATAGCTGTTTTTTTTTACTCATTTCTTGGGGGAAAGTCTCCCAACCATATTTGAAAATGAATTGGTTATCCATAAAGATCAAGAAATTAAGATTTCTTGTAATTCCACTTTCAGAAAAGACTTGTTGGACAAAAGTTATAGAGATACCAAAGTTAAGAAATAAAACTTGCATATACCATGGAGTATTGAGAAAGCAAAACTGATGGGACCCTACCCTAGCATAATTGTCAGCTACCAAAGTCATGTTTCATAAAGTTTTGTCAATTCCAATATTTACTGGGTCAAAACGGGTTGCAAAGAGAAGTCTATAGAGCTAGACAGAAGGAACGAGGTGATTCAGGGAGTTGCAGTGACGTGCGTCCCAAATCTCAATTCAAACCGAACTTGAACGAGCTAAAATTTTTACCGATTCAAACTAGTAAATGGCACAGTTCGAATTGGGTGAGGCAAATTTTTGTAAAACGACTTTCTTTCAGCTTTTATTAGGGTTAGGAATCTAGATAGTATAAATATATGTTATGGTAGTCTAGAACCTCAGTTTTTGATGTATTTTGGTTAGAAATTAATAAGAAATACACGAGGAGTGGTATTCTATCGCTTTTGCCTCAATTCTTTGATTAACACTTGGTTTTAGGAAGAGTTGTGATTCTTGTATTTATTTTTTTTGCGAACCTACTACGCCGCGCTGCATCAAATGCTCATTGGTATTTCCATGGTGTTATAGAAAATGCTGGTTTAGCTCTCATTAGGAAGGTTATAAGTCAAACTAATGACTTTGCTGGTGATTCGTATAACGACCCCAGTCCGTTAAGGCTAGGATTGTCAACTACTTATCTCAGAGGCGCAAAGAATCATAAGATCTGCCAGAGCAATTAACTAAATGCAAAAATAAATGCATGAATAATATAAAGGAAATAATGCAAACTAAAAGTTTGCTACTTGGTTTTACGAAACACCAAGTTTGAAGTTTATTACATACTAAAAATAATAACTCGTGCCAACACACTTATTGAAATAAAATAAATAAAATGCAGATAGAATGACTTAATAACTATCCCTGTCCCCATTTCGGCCTCCTATAGCAGCGTGCTCGACACCTGAAAACAAAAGTAAAACTGAATGAGCGAAAAAAGGCTTAGTAAGTATATCCCCCAACTATAAACAGTTGGGTTAAATTCATTTTCTTTAAAACCTTTCACAAAATGTGAAAACTCATGTAAACACTTCAACTAATATTCATTTTGAAATACTAAAAAGGTAAAATCCTCTTATCTCTTCAAAACCATTTTTCTAACGAAACTACTTTTAAAACGTTTTATTCATTTGGAAACCTCTAAAGTCAAGACTTATATCAATCACTTCTCATAATAGGCCCATGTAAACTGTTACATCCCGTGTACTAGGGTTGCGCGGTCTTTGCGACCATGGCAACGACTGTGTCCGCAGACGTGTCCTCTGGCCAGCTGATTAACTTATTGGTGTACTTAGCTTGGCAATTAATTGATGGATTACCACCTTCTAGCAGAGCCTTTTTTTAGTGGTTGCGCTTCTATCCTGGATTCGGTACCGAGCTCTTTCTTCTTTGAATTCTTTTGGGCCAAAACTATCTCCTCCATACACGTACCCTCATCTTATAAAACTTTTATCATCTTTTTTACTTCTCTTAGTATCTTTGGGCAACATATAAGATGGTTTTACAATCTTATACTTTTCTGGTTTATGAACTTTCTAAAAATAGCTATTTTCCCAATTTGAAACTTCTAAAATAAATACTTACTCTAATTAGAAAGTATTGATAAACAATAACTTTTCAAATACCAAACGGATTTATACCGCATATAGCTTTTTAATTAAAGAGAAAATTCTACTAAACATTTATATAAACAAAATAAATTCGCAGATGTATGATCAAAACATATAAGGTAATAATGCACAATTTAAGAAATAATCATAACATAAGCAAACTATGACTTTAGAAGGGGTAGGGAATCTACTTACCTCCTGACTATAATAAAAAGGAACTTCCTTGACAGCTAGCTAGTCACTTATTGTATTCGGAAGAGGAAAAGAGAGAGATGAGGGTTGCTGTCCACGAGAGTGAGAGAGAATGCGATTCTTTTGGGAGAGGGACAAGTGAGAGAGAAATTAAAAAAAAAAAAAGACGGCCGTGGTTGTTAGGGTTTGTCCTTTTTCTATTTAAATACTAAGGATAGCACAAACCTAATGGGTGTTTGATGGTAAGAAAAAAATAATAATAAGAATATAACCCACGCTCCTGACTTATTTACAAAAATCAAACATCAAAATAAAACCCATTAACAAAATAATAATAATAATAATAATAATAATAACTTGTTATTATTAATATATGTATATATATATATTTTTTTTTATTTAAACATGCTCATATATATATTAAAACTTTTAAATTGATCCATTCTCATTACTAATTCAAGTCCACCCTTGTCTAAAAATTGGACTAACAGCCAATTTATTATTCTACCCCTAAAGGGAGAATCAAGATTGTTACACCCTATCTTCACTGATGTCTCTTTTGATTTGCTCTCTGAACCTATTGATCTTGATGCAAGGATGACAAGCTCTCCAGACAACTTTCTGACGGACGACTCCGATACCCCTAACTCGCCTATTGATCCATCTACTACCCCTCATGAGCCTAAACTTTCTGGCCCTCGGGGTTCTACTCGGGTAAAAGCCCTTCCTTCTCATCTTCATGATTATCATTGTTACTCTGCCATTGCTACTTTACATGAACCTCACTCCTTTCGTGAGGCTAATACTGATCCACTTTGGCAGCAAGCTATGTCTGAAGAACTTACTGCTCTTAGCAAAACTCATACTTGGGATTTAGTTGATTTACCTCCGGGAAAAACAACTGTTGGGTGTAAGTGGATATATAAGATTAAGACAAAATCTGATGGATCTGTTGAGCGATACAAGGCACGTCTTGTGGCAAAGGAGTTCAATCAGGAGTATAGTATTGATTATAAGGAGACCTTTGCACCGGTGGCTCGCCTTACCTCTGTTTGATCCCTCATTGCTGTTGCCTCTGTGCGTCGTTGGGATCTTTTTTAGATGGACGTGAAAAATGCATTTCTCAATGGCGATCTTAGTGAAGAAGTTTATATGCAGCCTCCTCCTGGATACACTCGTCCACCACACAAAGTTTGCAAACTTCGCCGGGCATTGTATGGGTTGAAACAGGCTCCACATGCTTGGTTTGCCAAATTCAGCTCTACTATCGCACAAATTGAGTTTGTTTCTAGCTCTTATGATTCTGCACTTTTCATTCGGCGATCTGATGCTGGTCTTATTCTACTTTTGCTGGATGTGGATGATATGATTATTACTAGAGATGATGTTGCCGGTATTCGTGACCTTCAACAGTTTTTGAACCAGCAATTTGAGATGAAAGATTTGGGCTCCTTTGGCTACTTTCTTGGGTTGGAAGTTTCTTCAGATTCAGATGGTTACTATATTTCTCAAGCTAAGTATGCTTTTGATCTCCTCTCACGGGCTGGCCTTTTTTATTGTAAAATTGTTGATAGTCCTCTAAAGATGAATGTCAAGCTTCGCGCCACTGATGGTGAGTTACTTCCAGATGCCACTCCCTATAAACAGTTAGTTGGGAGCCTTATCTATCTTACTGTCACGAGACCGGATCTTGCCTATGCGGTTCATCTTGTCAGTCAGTTCATGACCGCATCGCGCTCTGTTCACTATGCTGCTGTTCTTCGCATACTTCGCTACATGAAGGGCACATTGTTTCATGGTTTGCATTTCTCTTCTCACTCATCATTACACTTACATGTGTATTCAGATGTTGATTGGGCAGGTGACCCTACCGATCGTCATTCCACAATGGGTTATTGTTTTCTCCTTGGCGATTCACTCATCTTTTGGCGTAGCAAGAAACAATCTGTTGTTGCCCGCTCTAGTAATGAAGCTGAGCATCGTGCCCTTGTTGACACCACTTTTGAGCTACTTTGGCTACGATGGCTCCTCCATGATATAGGTGCTTCTTACACTTCTAGCTCTCCTATATTCTGTGACAACCAAAGTGCGATTCAGATTGCACATAACGATGATTTTCACGAGCGCACTAAACACATTGAGATAGACTGTCATTTTGTGTGTCATCATCAGCTCTTCTAACATAAACAAACGTCCATAAGGAAAATATTAATCATTACTTGAAAAAGATAACAAGTATTGTACTTAATTATTAGGATCTACGTTGTGAAATTTTAATGTACTCGCAAGCGCACGAACCGTACCGAAGTATAATTTAGCAAGCGCGAGGTCGAACCCACAAGGACTTGTATAATTGTAGGAAAACTAATCAAATCTAAACTACATAAATCCTAATCTAGTTCAAGAAAAATATGGTTGTTCAGAAATAAAAATAAATTCAACTACGCAATTAATCTAAACAAAATAAATAATAAAAGCAGTAAACTATCAAGATAAAAAAGCCTAAGGTTGTGGAATCCACCTCATTAATTCATGAAAACGTATATTCTTGATCATTGATTTTACCCATACTCTACATGATAATTTAGAAATCGATCTTGTTACCATGGAAAATATCATCGTTAAAATCTTTAGCAAAAATCTAAAGCATGTTCTTCTTCGCTTTTAAAAGAAATTAAAATCAAATCATCTATTGTATCCGTAAAAAAAAAAACAAATCACAATAGATATCCAATTTTAAAATCAACAATATAAACCAAGCATTCAATCAATAAAAATAATCCTAGATCATGAGAAAAACATGATTAAACTCATATCCAGAATTCATTATTTATTAATTGATATGAAACAAGAACAATTTTAATCGTTCAATTAAACATTATTCTGAGCAAAATCAAATCTCAAAAATAACTGCTGAAATTCATTAACGAGGCTTCATCCTCAACCTTAATTGAGAATTTAGCCTCTCATAGTATTAAAACACATGACAGAATTTAAATAAAAAGACATGAAAAAGAAATAACTTGAATATTAGGGACAAATCTTCTCTTTTCTCTGCTGCGTAGCACTCCCCCACGTGAGAATTTGTTTTCTGTTTTTGGCGCTGTCCCTGCTTCTTCTTCTCTTCTTTTCCTTCGATTTCGGCGCTCTCAATTTTCTGCCCTCTCTTCTCTGTTTCGGCACTCCAATTTTTCTGCTCTCCTCATGACCGTGCGTTGCTCTCCTTTTATAAGAGCACCAAAAACCCTTTTTTTTTTTTTCTTTTCTCCTTGCCAAGTCTTCATGTAACATGCCTTGCCTTTGGTAGAGTTTGTTATTGTCTTTTTCTCATTTTTTTTTGTCTTTTCCTTCTCATCATTTTTTTCTTCTTCTTTAGTCCTTACGTCCACATCTTCCCTTTTTCATTTTTTTCTTTTCTTTGCTTTCTTATTTTCCTTTGCAACAATTTTTGCCAATCCTACAAAAAAAATGTATTTTCTTTTATTATAACATTCTAAGCTCAAGATTAATAATTAGACATTATTTCACAATTAATGCTAAAATGCAATAAATATAAAATTATGGTGTGACAATGCTTATTTTTAATCCAGAAAAATATGTATTTTTAAGCTATTATGAATCTAAAAGTCAATTAAGTGAATTGAAACTATACTAAAAAAAGAAAGATTTATAGCAATAATGCAACAACATGTGTTGGCTTACAATCCATTTTGGTGATGTTCTTCCATAGGACTATTTCAAGCAGCAAAAATGATACTGGGAACTCCATTTGTGACTGCATTCTTGATATATAAATGGCATAGGAGGCATTTATCAATGTATGATGCTGTTGAAGAATTTCTACAAAGTCACAATAACCTCATGCCACTAAGGTACTCTTATTCCGAAATTAGGAAGATTACCCAAAGTTTCAAGGACAAATTGGGTGAAGGAGGGTATGGCACTGTATTTAAAGAAACGCTTTGAAGTGTTCGTCTTGTGGCTATAAAGATGTTAGGTAAGTCCAAAGCTAACGGACAAGATTTTATAAGCGAAGTTGCAACCATTGGAAGGATTCACCATGTTAATGTACTGCAACTCATTGGTTTATGCGTTGAAGGATCAAAACGGGCTCTTATATATGAGTTCATGCCTAATGGTTTCCTGAATAAATACATATTTTTGCCAGAAGTATGCACTCCTAAGCTATGATAAAATGTATGAAATAGCTCTTGGAGTGGCTTGTGGGGTTGAATATTTACATCAAGGATGTGACATGCGGATTTTACATTTTGATATCAAGCCTCACAACATTCTTCTTGATGAGAATTTTACTCCCAAAGTTTCTGACTTTAGACTAGCAAAATTGTATCCAGTAAATGACATCATTGTTTCTTTGACTACTGCAAGAGGGACATTAGGATACATGGTTCCTGAGTTGTTCTACAAAAACATTGGAGGCATCTCATACAAAGCTGATGTTTATAATTTTGGAATGTTATTGATGGAAATAGCCGGTAGAAAAAGGAACTTAAATGCATTTGTAGAACACTCAAGCTAAAGATACTTCCCTACTTGGATCTACGACCAATTGCACGATGGAAACGACGTAGAAATAGAAGATGCCACAGAGGAGGAAAAGAAAATAGGCAAGAAGATGATTATTGTTGCATTATGGTGTATACAAATGAAGCCTATTGATCGCCCTTCAAGGAAAAAAGTCGTACAAATGTTTGAAGGAAAAGTTGAATGCTTACAAATGCCTCCCAAACATTTCCTATCATCACTAGAGAGAACTGTCACAGGTAGTGAAGAGAATTCGAATCAATCAAATGAATCAAGTCAATTATCTCAACTTTAAATGCAAATTAATTTATATGCGAGTTTTTTGATTTATTACATCCCCACTCAAATAGACAATTAGTTTTCTCATATATATTTGATAGCGCAAAGATGCTTAATATTTATGTGTAACAAATAAGATTTTTTTTTTTTTAAAGATAACTCTCCTTATTACATAAATTTTCCATGTTTGATTCTATTTTCTCATACTTGACCAATGAAAATTTTGAGTTTTAAGGTTGAGAAGATATGTTGTCATTCTTCTTTCTCTACTAGTAATCCCATGCTTTATGAATTTGACATATTGGATTGGACCAATCCTTATCATCAGGGGCGGAACCAGGATTTTATTATTTGGGGGGTCCGAACTTATGTAAATAAATAAACACAAAAATGCATATAGTTTATCCATGTGCGTGAGCACCCATTTAGAAATTTTAACTTATTGCAATTCTTGTCACCGTTAATAAGCGAAAGAACAACAAACAAATAGTCAATTCGAGCCCATCAAATTAATCAAAAAAAAATATATATATCAACAAGCAAAGTAACTATTCAAAATCTTACTATAATGGCATCACAAGCACATAATATATATTATTGACAAAATAAACTAAATATAATTAATGCGGTCCAAGAAAAAAAAAAAAGGTTTCTTGAAAACAAACTACCTAACCAAGCACAACTGCCTCTAGTCTCTTTGTTACAAATTTACAGAGGATATATATATATATAGAATTGAGGTTGAGATTTTTTTTTTTTTGGTGGTTGGGCTGTTCCTCTTCTGGCTCTTCATCTAGTCTTTGCTGGTTTTCTTTGAGATTTAATTTTTTCTGCTGGACAAGATTGAGAGAGATTTGACACAGTTTGGGTGTAGTTAACTTCTTTTTAATAAAAATTTTTGGTTGTTTTGCATTGAGAACTGGAAGCATGTCGAGATGCCATATATGTTTAGTTTAAGATTAAAAAAAATATGATATAAGAGTAGAAAGTCATCTTTTTTTCAAAGGTAGTAGAGAGTAATTCGACTTGAAGAGTAAAAACTTGTCCTAGGGGTTGCCAGAGAAATAGAAAGCAATCTGATTTGAGAGTAGATATCAGTTCTAAGGGCTGCCAGAGTATAAAAAATAGTATTTTTGTGAATATTTTAAAAATGTTTGGGGGTGCCATGGACCCCCCAAAGCCAAACATAGCTCCGCCCCTGCTTATCATTAGGAGATAACATTGTTGACATTCATGAACTTTTATTTTTGAACGTGGGAAGCCAACAAACAATTTGAGCAGCTGTTTCTTTGAAAGTTTGGAGGCATGTTAAAATAATATTTAAAGTCAGGTGTGAATTGATTCAACGAAAGTAAACCATAATGTAATGTCTTAACAGAAATAATTGTCATAGTATATATGCAAAACGTATGGCGTGATAAGAAGTTTACTTTGTATTTGATTTGTTAACCATTTAGCATAAGCTATACGGTTGCTGAGCGCTCTCTTCGGGAACATGCAGTTTTTTTCCCCAACGATGAGAGCATTCGCATTGTGCTCACTAAAACACAAATTTCGCCAAAATCTGGAGAAACTCCACAAAAACTCTTTATCCTCAATGAGCTCTCTAAATTTCACTTTTAGCCAAAATTTGGTTAATTTTCACAAAAAACACACTACATCAAGCTTTCTACTTTCCTCTCCATTTTAGAGTTTGTCAAAAATCTCTCCAAATATGGAGGACAAAATCCTTTCTCTATTCCACTTTTTATATTCTTTTCACTCTCTCTCTCCCTCCCTCACGGCTCTTTCTTTCTCTCTCTCTCATCTCTCCTTCTTTCACACCATACAGAAGCTTTGGGCATTTTCTGAATGTAGTTCCTGGTTTAATTTTCGTCCTTACGGCATTTAAGTCTCTTTTTCTCCTTTTGGCATTTTTTAGAACAAGGAGGAATGCACAGTTTTTGGTTTAATTTTTTAGTTTTTTTGTGGGCATTTTCTTGTTTAATTTGGGCATCATGAGTTTTAGAAAAATGTGAGATAGTGAAGTTGGTGGGGCTTTTAGTGAATAAAAAAATAATATTTAATTAAAATAGAGAATATTTAGAAAGTTTGTTGTGTAAAAATTTTGAAAAGTTGCTTCTTAAAATAGAGAAAATGCTTTTTTTTTTTTCTTCAAATTTAGAGAAATTTTGAAGAGCTCATTGAGATGCTCTTATAAGAAGCTCTCTACTTCCCTCGGCAATTTAATTCATGTCAGACTCCTCTCCATATTTGAGGGCTCCAATCCTTTCGCCATTCATTTTATATTCATTTCATCTCTCTTGCGTTCTCATCTCTCCCTCCTTCGAGCCACAGAAGCAGTCTGCACCAACGACACCAAAAGGGTCTGAAGCAGGTGGTCATCACCCACGCCTTTCTCTCTTTCAACGCACAGTTAAAGGGTGTGCATAAAGACTCTGTGATCGTAGGCTTCCATGGGGTTTGAATCCTATGTTTTTATTCCTATTTTATGATATCTGATCTTTTGTCATGTTGGGGATTTAGGAATTGATTTTTTTTTTTGGGAGGAAAAAAATCGATTCTTTTTTCCATGCGAGAGTACATGCTTGCTGAAGTTGATAATCTTTCATCTTTTTTAGTGTGTGAAGATTCAAGTTCAGTTTTTTGGGGAGATGGGGTGACAAAGGAACAAGTAGAGTCCTCATGATTGAAGGCAAAGATGAATCCTTCACAGCTTGTAAGCGATGTTTAGTTTTATATGCCTTCTATTCTTGCTCTTTTTTTCATATTTTATTATTATTTGCTTTTGTTTGAGGGATCTGGATATAGGCAATATTCACCCCTAGGTCGAGTTCAGGTGGGGTTTCACCCCAACATATACATATTTAAATCCATGCATGTAACAGTAGAGAGACTGTTCAAGAATTGCAAATTTATATGTAACCAATCAAACACAAATCCTAGTGTCACGAGAGGCTGTATTTCATATAACAAAGGGAAACTTTAGTGGTGTAAAAGTTTAATGGTGTAGAAATGGGATTTGGATGCTTAAAAATCTTAAACTGTCATAATGAAGTTATGGCCTCTGTGTGTATTAATCACGATTATGTACAAATTTAGGAATTACTTGTGAAAGTGGAGTATGTGAAGTTATGGCCTCTATGTAGAATGTTTAGTTGCTAGATTTTCAGATTGTTTGGTCCTAAGTTAAATGGCTTAAGGATGAATAGAACAATTTTTTTTTTTTTCTTTTTGGTAAGTAAGGATGAATAGAACAATTGTTTGGACTAGGTTTCTCATGTGCTGTATTGGTTTAAATATTGGTTGATTCAGGCTTGCTCGTTACTTTGAGCTTGAAACCCTTCCTACGTTAGTTGTAATTGGCCCAGATGGGAAGACAGTACACTCAAATGTGGCTAAACTCATTGAGGAACATGGTATTGAAGCCTACCCTTTTACACCCGAGAAGCTTGCTGAGATTGAGAAGGCCAGACTTGAATCATAGACGCTGGAATCAATTTTGGTTTCGGGGGACAGAGACTTTGTGATTGACAAAAGTGGCTCCAATGTACCATTCTTCTTAATTTTACAATTGGAAGCTTTTCTAATCCTTCTTCTTATCCAATTTTCCAACCCCAGAAGTGAATAGTAAAGTAAGTGAATTTCCTGTGAATTAATTTTCTCTTCTGTCCTTGGTTAGGTGCCGGTGTGACGGTGTCTGAACTAGTTGGAAAGAACATTCTGCTCTATTTCTCAGCTCGCTGGTGCCCATGTCGCTCATTCCTGCTAGCTTATAGAAGCTAGAAGTATACAAAGAGATCATGGAAAAGGACAATGCATAAGCCTGTTGGTTAATAGAAATTCCTTCATAAAAACAAATCAGAGTCTCTGAAATGTGGTTTGAGCTAAAAGGCCTAAAGGCCGAAACTTAAAAGGTCGAAAAAAGGGGCTAAATAGGGGACACTTACGTGATAGATCTAAACGGGTCAAAAGAAACCCAAAAACCCAACCCCTACCAACCAAAACTGGAACCACCAAAAACCCCATTATGGAATTTGATGTAACCTTTTCTGAGTCAAATTCGTCGGAGTTGGAAGTTGATGAAACCTTTTATGAGTGGAGATTTCAGATGACGAGTTTGCTGATTTTGAGCAGGAAATCCACAGTGTGAGGAGTTGTATGATTTTGTGTTGGAATTTTCCTCATCTGCCGTAGCCATTGGCCCTAGCGGCAGGACACTCAGTAAGGAAACCCGGCCAGTAGCTCATAACAGCTCATGGTGCCGATCCTTATCCATTCACCGAAGAGCATCTGAAGCATTTGGAGGAAAAGCTGGAATTAACGGCAAAGGGGGTGGCAAGATCTAGAAACAGAAACATGAACTCCATTTGGAACATGACAGTTAAAGTTGTTGGAAGTGGTTGCTCAAAACTAATAAAATATATTATTAAGTTAAAGTAGAAAAATATTTTGAGAGTTTAATGTTTGGAGTTTTTTTTTAAACCTGAGAGTTAAAATAATAAAATTAGAATTTTTAGTTAAAATTTGGCTAAACTTTAAAAAGATCACTTGGGATGCTTTCAATATATATAGGCCCATTCATATGTTCTTCAGATCTTTTCTTCACCAAAAAGCATCATGGGCTATAGCCTATAAGTTTCTATTACTATGAGAAATTTACTTACTAATGGAAATTACAATTTCAAGTTAATTAAGAAACTTTAATTCAAGAGAAAAGTTTACATACTCACCTTAAACTATCACCAAATTGATAATGTCTCCCATAAATTTTAGATAATTGCCACAATGTTCCTCCTTAAACTACAAAAAATTGTCAATGTTCTACAAAGTCAATAAAAAGACAAAAATGACCATAATTTTTTTTTTTACAACAAGTCAAAAAAATTCGAGAAAGGGGAAAGAAGAAGAAGGGGTGGTTGTCGAACTACCCCTAAAACTCATAGGGGTGGCCGAGCCAACTCGAGCTGTTGTTTGGGAGTGGCTAAGCCACCTCGAAAAATGCTTGGGGGTGGCTCAACCACCCCTAGGGGATGGATCGTCGACCCTAGAGTTTTTTTCAATAGATTTAAAAAAAAAAAATTATTAAGAGTATTTTTGTCATTGGGGGACATTGATAAGTTTTGATAATTTGGAAGGGACATTGTTACAATCTAAAGTTTAGGAGGGCATTGTCAATCAGGTGATAATTTGAATGGGGTATGTGGACTTTTATCTTAATTTAAATTTTGTATGTCATATTAACCTAGTGACAAATCAATTCAATCTATGGTGTTTAAAACTATTGGGAATTAGGTTGACAAACCGACAAAACTTGCATAGAAAGGTTCAAAACCAGTCCCTTGGCTGGATCCTATCATACCCACGCAGTTGAGATCCACTCCTATACCAATAGGCCAGCAAAAAGACAAAAATGCCTTCAATTTTCTTTCAATGAGACAAGAATACCCCTATCATTTTTCCAAAAAAAAAAAAAAAATTTAAACCTGGGGTGGCTGAACCACCCTTTGCCATTTGACAACTATTTGGAGAAGGGTTCCTAGCCTGAGAACTTGGGTGGTTTGAGAAGTCCAACAGCACGCCATTGACAACTATTTGGGAAGTTGAAATGAAAAAAAATATAACGAAGAGTAATCAAGGAAAGAGAGAGATCTCTCATAGACAAAATTTTTACGGTTGCCTTGGGAGAAGGGGGAATCCCGTCTCCTCCCCCCCCCCCCTACCCCTCCTCCTCTACTCCCCCTTTCCTTCTTCCCTCTCTCCTTCTTGCCTCTTCGGAAGCACTTTTAGCCTCTTTGGAGGTCCTAACCCAGCACAGCAGCTTTACCGACTTCTCCTCTACCACTTGCCGCTTTTAGACCCGGATCTGTCTCTGTCGGTTAGCCTCCTCGTTCGTATCGCCTCCCGTCGGTGGATTTGCTCGGTGCCTTTATTTTATGTTTTTTTATTTTTTTTTGTTTTTGTTTGTCCCGTCCTATGTGCGGGTGTTTTTTTCTTGACCTTTAGGGTCAATGAGGCGTAGATCGGTGTGGAAGATTATCTCTCACGGCTGAAAAATAGGAAAGTGAGAATTTGAGTTACTTATGTCTCAGATCTAGTCTAAAATTGAGTCTGCTCAGTGCATATTTGCTCATGGGTCAGCAAAAGTTGAAGTCATAGATTATTTTTTAATTGTGAATATGCTTTTATCTAAATCTATGACTGTGTAATTTCATAGCTTTGTGCTATGTTTATCTGTATTTTATGCTCTGATATAAGAGCTTTATGCTCTGAATTTATTATCAATGAAATATGGCAGATTATGACTAAAAAAAAAAATGGAGAGAGAGAATGTAAATTTTCATATCCATGTGGGGCAATCATTCCCATAACCATGTCTTTATATATGCACTCTTCTTTTTTGTTTTTTGTTTTTAGTGGTTTTTTTTTTTTTTTTTCACGACGAGATTTGTTGCAAGAATTATGCATACAATACAAGTCTTGATCTTGTGTAAATGCGGTAACCGATTGAGCACTTTCAACCATGACTTGCTGCTGCGAATGTTACACTAACTCTATTTTTCTTATCCCCAATTCGATTGCCACTTAGACATGCGGAACCTTAACAGATTATCGATGAGGTTTTAGAACACAAATCACCACTCAACATCACGAATAATGTTAAATGTTTCTCCTTATGATTATTTTGTGTCTCTTCAAAATTTATATAATTTTAAAATTATTATTTGTTTATAATATATTATTATTAGATTTTGATCCAAAGATAATTTAAAAGTTATATCAGTTTTGTGGGACACCAATAAGGACTTGTACCATTACTCTCACCTAGCTAATTTTTGGTCAAGTTGATCCATCTCTTGGTCGTGAACAAAATAAACAACCTCATTTGGCTGGGGGTTGGTCGAGCCAACCCTGGTATTTAAGTTGAATTTTTAATTTTTTTTTGTTTTTATTTTAATCTTTAGTTTATTTTATTAATTAGGGGCATTTTTAATGTTGAAAACTTTTTAGTAGTTTGGCAGACATTGTTTCAATTAATATACAAATTTTTTATTATTCTCTTCCACAATTCTTCTAATATAAAACTCAAATTCTCATTCTCCCACTTCTAACTCACCAGAAATGGAGACAGTAACTAAAAAGAAGACACAAATCTGTTTCAAGAAAATTAAAGAAGAATAACAATACGAAAAAGATTTTTCGATACTCTGAGCCATCTCATGCGCAAAGAATCCCCAATTACAATAAAACAATTCTCCTAAAGTAATTAAAAGCAACAGCAAGACCAATTTGTCATGTCGGTGCCTCGCCACTTTTATTCTGCTTTTATATACAACATAACCGGTGTAATGGTTGTCCTGATCACCATGTGCTCCCTCGACATATATAGTGTTCGCTTGTAGTTAGCCAGTCAAAGATTACACGCTTATTGATAATAGAAACTTTCCGAACTTTTATTTTAGATAGTGAATACTCACAATTTTAACATGTTTTTGATTATGTATCATAAAGGTAAGAAAATTTGAGGAGTTAAAATTCTCATTCCAAGAAGAAATGTTATATATTAGTGAGGCTTGATATCAAAATTATAAAATCCGCATGTCACATCCTGATGTAAAATTATTAACCCCACGAGCCACTCCTAGTGACTTATTTATATTCATTTTTCCTTTTATCATAGCTGTAGGAGAGTGCATACTTTCTGGCAAAGAATTGGTTTTATTCAGGAACCATTAGGTAATGACACTCATATATAAGAGCCCGTTTTGATCATTCAACGAAAATAACAATGATTGCATAGGATATTACATGGTGAATCCTTGCCATATATGGTTGAACTTCGCTTTATAAAATCTTGTTTGTTAGCTTTGGACTTACCTTAAACATCTTTAATAGCCATAAAGACGACCACTTCGAAGCGTTTCTATTATAATATAATCAGTTGAAATAAATAAATGTTCC